>OZ026551.1:916517-954017 GCA_964020155.1 Chondrilla cf. caribensis | reverse complement strand
ATCCACACAGTACATACAGTACATGTCTCCACCTATAGGATTTCAGCGTACACAAATGCTATGTTGTGTTGAAGGAAGTCAACAACATTTTGAAGAAAGTGTTTGAGATGCTGAGAGCCTCTTTCGCAGAGTAAGACATGGCTTGTATCTGTGTAGTCAGCACACATGTTGGGTACTTTTCATGAAAAACTGAACGACGTCGGGCGTTCAACTATCCAACCATCACCCAACAACCACCTGACGTTGTTCAGTTTTTATGAAAAGTACAGTATCTTGTTACTATAGAGTGTCCTTAGGACCCAGCATTTTAGCATGTCATACTTATTCCATGTCAATGCCTTGACTAGTAACTACGTCTTCTCTTCTGTTTTTAGAGTGAATATTGAATTTTTTAAAGCTGTGTATGTGACTGTTGGAGAACAGGTGTGTGTGTGTGTGTGTGTGTGTGTGTGTGTGTGTGTGTGTGTGTGTGTGTGTGTGTGTATGTGTGTGTGTGTGTGTATGTGTGTGTGTGTGTGTGTGTGTCTGTGTGTGTGTGTGTGTGTGTGTGTGTGTGTGTGTGTGTCTGTGTGTGTGTGTGTGTGTGTGTGTGTGTGTGTGTGTGTGTGTGTGTCTGTGTCTGTGTCTGTGTCTGTGTGTGTTTGTGTGTGTGTGTGTGTGTGTGTGTGTGTGTGTGTGAGAGAGAGAGAGAGAGAGTTTACTTGTGTGTATGTGCATGTGTGCATGCATCTGTCTGCATGTATGTCCATGTGGGGAGGAGGGTAGGTGCTCAACACTTGAATGACCAGCTTGCGGACTCAGCTACTTCGCGTCTTACCTGACCTTCTCTTAGATTAATGAGCACATCCCCAAAGATGACTCCCAATACCTGAAGGAGCCCGATGAAGCTCTCCATGTCTTTATGATGTTGAAGAACTTCAGAGACTTTCCCCAGTTATTTCATGAGTAGTGAGTTGTATTGTATGTAGTGTTCATACATACTGTATGTTGTGCATTTGTGTGTGTACTGGATGTACTGTGTGTACTGTGTGTACTATGTGTACTGTATGTACTGTGTGTGCTGTGTGTACTGTATGTACTGTGTGTACTGTGTGTACTATGTGTACTGTATGTACTGTGTGTACTGTGTGTACTGGATGTACTATGTGTACTGTACAGTATGTACTGTTGGTACTATGTGTACTGTATGTACTGTGTGTACTATGTGTACTGTATGTACTGTGTGTACTGTGTGTATTGTGTGTACTGTGTGTACTGTATGTACTACATGTGTGTACTGTATGTACTGTGTGTACTATGTGTACTGTGTGTATTGTGTGTACTGTGTGTATTGTGTGTACTGTGTGTACTGTATGTACTACATGTGTGTACTGTATGTACTGTATGTACTTACCTCTCAGTCACATAATATACACATCTCCTTGTACCACGTCTAGTGTGGATCCAGCTGAACAGCCTGTGGTCAATTTCCACGTACACTTTGCCAAAGTTGCTCCCAAATGGGTCATCACTACAGCTGATACCATGTGTAACAGAATCGCAAAAGCCTCCTCTACACTCAAAGTAAGTGAAGTGTTTTGTTCAATTGTGAGGGCCTGTTTATTTTGTTGGATAATATTTGATATTGGTTTGTTTGTGTCTGTTTCAAAGTGCATGTTTTTATTTGATGAATGTAAATTAATAATACGCCCTCGGTAATTAATTGAAAGTGTGACTGTATCAGCTGCACATTCCATTTTGAAGGGACGTAACGTATTTGCAATGTGACTGAGATAACAAGTATATTACTGTATATTTGCTGCGTCTTCTAAGACATTAGTGTTAGTGTGCAAGACATGAGAGTCAGCCATTTTATCAATAATTTTTTCCAATCGTCACTTCAGGAAGAGACGGTTACTAATGACGATGTATTCTCCGTCAACAGTGTGTTGACAGTTGATCTGATTGTGGCCGTGAGTTGAGGGGTTTTTGATGGTGTTTGCATGTGTGATGATCACATAACAACATCTCATGTTCAATTTTGTGAATCTACAGATAGTAATACGCACACACACACACATATGCACGCACACACACACACACGCACGCACGCATGCACGCACGCACGCACGCACACACACACAAGTCTACAATACAGTTCTTACACTCACTACCATACATTCACACTGAGTATTATATATATTCATATCGTAAATACACAGCATGTACCATATAGGCACATACTATACTTGTTTTCTTTGTAGCTGTGTCAGTTTCTGGACTCCACCCTCCAATGGCCTGATCCCAGTGAATTCAGCCATTTACTGGAGCTCCTACTGGTTAAGCTGTCGGAGGCAGTCATGAAGTTTGCAGACAACGTGCAGACTGCTCTGAGATCCAGCGGCTACTGTACTCCGGTTGGCAGCGAGCACTTTACCGTCACCAAGAAGGTTGGCTCAGGGGCACCTGTTCACTTACTATACCTATATACGTTGACATGCAGTGTTGTATATTGTATATAATCCATTCCCATGGAAACAGAACTACACTGTATTATATTCACCTTATGTACATAGAAGATACAACCTGACTGGTTATGATTCGTGCAATATCGCAGTTACATATATGTTGTATGATATATATGAATTTCACATTACATAAAAACTTTACCAGTGGCCAAATATATAGACACTTTTCGTTATTCTTTTTCTTTTAATTTTTCAACCCCCATCATCATGGTAGTGTGATAGCAAGTAATTCCTCAAAGTTTATCTTTGCCAAAATTGTGAAACATACGTGGTCTGTATATACGAGACTAGCTCTATAAGAATTGTGTAGTTAACGTAGTCTTCATGCTAATTCACCTGGACCTGTATCTTTCCACACTTCCAGCTGTGTATTGCAATGAGCGACATCGAACACATTAGATTGAGTGTCGCACGTGAAGAGATTTCTGGGTACTTCCAGTGGTACGTAGCTGACGGAAAAGGATTCGAAGATGAAAAAGTCAAAGGAATCCTCTGTAAAATGGACCGGGATCTGCTTGAGATACAGAATAAGTTGATAGAAGGGATTGTTGTCCAGGTATGCATGCTTGTGTGCAACCTACAGTAGAGCAATAATGTTGAATTTTTGGATTTAGAGCCTTCATCAGCTATAGCACATTTGAGAAAAAATATGAAAGTATCAAAGCCCATCACTTTGATATTAAATTTTATCCAAAGTTTGCCTTATACTGTATAGCTACGAGTGATCCTGTGCCTATTGTTCTCCTTATGATCTCATACTACGTATGTCCAATGCTCTTATGACAAGTATTCATTCAAAATGATACACAATATCATAGAAATGGACCTGTACATGAAATATAGCAATAATTTCAATATACTGAATCTTGCAGATGACACCTCACATCAAAGAATGCCTGAAGTTATCCTTGAAGAACAGGGATGACTCCTACAGGAAGAGATTGATGGATTACTTACATGAAAACATGAAGATGTGCGGAAAGGGTCTTCAGGAGGCCTTGCTGTTGAGGTTTGTGAGGAAGTGCCTGTGGTGAGGAAGTGTGTTTGGTGAAGGAGTGAGTTTGGTGAGGGAGTGAATTTGGTGAGGGAGTGTGTTTGGTGAAGGAGTGAGTTTGGTGAGGGAGTGAGTTTGGTGAGGGAGTGAGTTTAATTCAAGTGAGTTTGGTTGTGGAGAATGAGTTTGTTTATAGTGAGTTTATACACGTGCACGCGCACACACACACACACACACGCATGCACACACACACACACACACGCACATACGCACACTTGATGATCACATATTCACTCTTACTTGGATAGACTCCTTGAACCTCTATGGCACTCAATATTGAATGTAATGACAACTCGTGGACAGAAACTCTCGAAAGAGGTGAATGCACTTTCAATAATGCACACATAAGTGTTTTAGCATTTAAGCACAAATGTGTACTTCAGTATACAAGCACAAAGTGCTTTAGTATACAAGCACAAATGTAGGCTAAGCATGTATATGTACACATACGTACAAATAATATCATGCGCACACACAGTTTTGTAGAAGAATGTAGGTACACTGAAACCTCGCTAATCTGACACCTCTATAATCCAACATTCTCTCTAATCCGACCATTATATGAGGTACAGTCACCATACATAAGTATGGTAAGAGGCACTCCATAATCCAACAACCTCCTAATCCAGCATTATTCTCAGGTCCCACTGAGTGTCGGATTAGAGAGGTTTCACTGTATAACGTCATATAATAGCAAATTACAACTAACAACTTTAATGTTGACTTCTTCTCCTGATATTGCAGTGTGGAATGTACGATACCTACCACTATGGCATACTACAGGTGAGAATCTCTCCCATTAGATGAACCTGTACTCACCACAGTCTCTGTTAGTAGAAAACGTAATCACACTACAAGGACACATCTGACCATAGATGTGAACACAGTATAGCACTCACTGCCATGAAAACAGCATATATACGGCCATCTTAGAGTAGTGTTGTACGTACGTATGTGTGAGCAAGCAATTGTAGTATATAGAAGATCTAAGGAAGGGAATATCGTGATATGTATTTATATCAAGATATTGATGGAGACTAGATAGTTAGAATAACCCTCAAATGGATATCACCCGCCACCAGTACACATACACCTATGTACATACAAGACATACATACATACATCTGTGTACACTGTACATATTACTGTACATACGTACATATAATTATATAATATACAGCATACTTGTATATGAATTTATATGCTGCAGCACATGCATACGTATGTGTGCATATACTGTATGTACGTATATTCACATTATTATCATACAAGACCATGGTTATTAATGCATACACACAGTGCATGTATCTTGCTCACTGCCTGAACACCTACACGTACGTTCCTGTAGATGCTTCACGAATTCATGTGGGCAGATGGGAGTGGACTCAGGAAAGACCAGATCGAAACGGAGAAATACTGGGTTAGTCTATCAAGAAATACCTCCGACCATGTGCAATACATGCATGTATAAAACATAAGTACACAATTATAAAATTATAAAAACATGTATGTACATTCATACATATTCACTCACTAGTCTTGCACACACACACACACACACACACACACACACACACACACACACACACACACACACACACACACACACACACACACACACACACACACACACACACACACACACACACACACACACACACACACACACACACACACACACACACACACACACACACACACACACACACACACACACACACACACACACACACACACACACACACACACACACACACTGTACTATCACTAATTATAGTAACCACCTTATTTCTCACATAGGCTCTCAGCAACAAGCTTCATTTCCACACTCTGAGCGACAAGGAGGTTTTCCAGGTTTACTGTATGGAACTAGCCAACAAGCAGTCCAACACATTCGCTGCAATGGATCAGCCTTCTCTGACAGTGATGGCGGAGTACCGGGAATCAGATAGTACAGTGCGAGTTAACTGTGAGTACTGGATCTTATACCATTCGTGTCCTCCCTGGGTGTGTGTTAGGGGATATACAGTTGTATCCTCCCTGGGTGTGTATTAGGGGATATACAGTTGTATCCTCCCTGGGTGTGTGTTAGGGGATATACAGTTGTATCCTCCCTGGGTGTGTATTAGGGGATATACAGTTGTATCCTCCCTGGGTGTGTGTTAGGGGATATACAGTTGTATCCTCTTTGGGTGTGTGTTAGGGGATATACAGTTGTATCCTCCCTGGGTGTGTATTAGGGGACATACAGTTGTATCCTCCCTGTGTGTGTATTAGGGGACATACAGTTGTATCCTCCCTGTGTGTGTATTAGGGGACATACAGTTGTATCCTCCCTGAGTGTGTATTAGGGGGTATACACCCACAGCCCCATCTTTGAAGTAAATTGAACACACCCACACAATGGGATACAATCTATGTACAGTGAATACTCATTAATCTGACGCAGTTCATTTTCGAATAATATGGTGGATTAGTGAGTTTGGCAGATTAACTGGATATTCACGGGTACTTATATATTATATTGGTACTGGGAAATTGTGGCAGATCAAAAGATTGGCGGATAATTAAAGTGATTGTAGATTGACAAGAATTTACTGTATTGTGGTTGTATTATACAATATTACAGTATATGATATTATGTGTGTATATTGTGTATACTTGGTATATGAGTGGTTGTGTCTGTGTTTGCAGTGATCAAAGCCTCTGACCTCCCCCCGGTGAGCCACGGGCACAAGCCCCCGAGAGCCTACTTCAAAATCAGTGCAATTCCTGAGGTCAACTTCCCGGGGGCCACGAGGATGAAGAGTGAAGTATACGAACCTTCACTCAACCCTGTGCTGGATAAAGAGTATTCATTGTGAGTGGTGGTTGTGTGTGTGTGTGTGTGTGTGTGTGTGTGTGTGTCGGTGTGTGTGGGTGTGGGTGTGGGTGTGGGTGTGTCGGTGTGTGTGTCGGTGTGTGTGTCTGTGTGTGTGTGTGTGTGTGTGTGTGTGTGTGTGTGTGTGTGTGTGTGTGTGTGTGGGTGTGTGTGTGTGTGTGTGTATGTGTGTGTGTGTGTGTGTGCATGTGTGATTGTATATATAAAAATGCTAGAACATCCTTACATTCATTTGTGTGCACACTCAATATGGTGCACTTACCAGAACACAGCATCAACGTACTTCACCCTAAAATCTCAATATTCCTTTGTCTCTCTCAAACAGCCCTGCTAGTCGGGAGATCCTCGAAGACCATGGGAACATCATCATGGTCGAAATGTACAGTCACAGCCAAGCAAAGGCACACAAACCTGTTGGTTTGGCTGTCCTCCACTGCAAGGAAATACCAGCTACCAGGAAAAACTCGTCAGTTCTGGATCCTTCTAAAAAGTATGGGGAAACTTGATATGGCAAAATAGAGCATAATGTGTGTATTATTTAAACAAGCCATGCATACATGCGTACATGGATATCCACATATACATACATGTGATATGTTGCATGGGTGACTTCGAAGGAAAAGCAGTGCACACATTTGCCTGATGTAGGCATACTTCATTCGATGTTGCATTGGTGCGCCCACACAACATACCATGTAATAGCTAAAGTACCTCTGGAGAAGCTGTAGCGGATTCAGACACCTTTGCCTAATTGACACCTCGGGCTTAGCCCTCGGTATCAATTAGGCAAAGGTGTCTGTATATCCGCTACAGCTTCTCCAGAGGTACTTTAGCTATTACATGCACACACACACGTGTGATGTCATGTATACACACAAACACACACACACACAAACACACACACACACACACACACACACACACACACACACTGGCACCACACACAGGCACCCACACATGCACACACACAAACACACACGCACGCACACACACACACACACACACACACACACACACACACACACACACACACACACACACACACACACACAGACACCAAATGTACAGGGTATTACCTAACCTTTCCTTAGACTCTTTGAGCTGGCCATATTGAAGCCTCCTAGGTCTCCGGCTTTTGAAGAACTGTCCAAACGAAGTTCGTGTGCTGAATTTGTCAAGCATATGAAAAAACTAATGCAATCCCATAGTTTGTAATCATTTGTTTGTTTGTTTGTTTTTCTATTAACTTCATTGATGTATCTAATTCATGTCTACACACCGATGTCATCTTTTTACATGCCTGTACTAATTTACTGAAACACATTGCCATGACAACAGATCAACTCTATAATCATTATCATTTATTACGCATGTAATGTATCCAATATATTATATCATGCTGTACACATATACACTATTATATTAATATAGAGTTAAAATTTATTGTTTGTATTTTGAATTCAAATCTCCACAATCATACTATGTACATTATATTGTTGAATATTAAGTTTCATTTTTTTGAATTATAAATATGCACCTATTGAGATGGGAATTGTTTCACAAATTAGTTCACGTCCTCAACTAGGTCTGCCTAAAATATCACATTGACACGCCCCCTCCCCCATGAGCTATGCAAAAAGGTGCTTAAAGTTTTCTCTCCTATACTCTCCCATACATTGAAAAAATGTTTATCACCTTTGAATGTAGCTGGAGTTACGAGCCACCTATTGAGATGCATATGGGAATTGTTTCAGGCGTTAGTTCACGTCTCCAGCTAGGTCTGTGTGAAATATCTAGCTGACACCCCCCCTCCCCCATGAGCTATGCAAAAAGGTGCTTAACGTTTTCTCTCCTATACTCTCCCATACATTGAAAAAATGTTTATCACCTTTGAATGTAGCTGGAGTTACGGGCCACCTATGGAGATGGGAATTGTTTCACAAGTTAGTTCACGTTCCCAACTAGGTCTGCCTAAAATATCAAGTTGACACGCCCCCTAACCCATGAGCTATGCAAAAAGGTGCTTAACGTTTTCTCTCCTATACTCTCCCATACATTGAAAAATGTTAAGCACCTTCCAATGTAGCTGGAGTTACGAGCTACCTAATGAGATAGGAATTGCTTCAGAAGTTAGTTCAAGTCAACAGCTAGGTCTGTGTGAAATATCAAGTTGACACACCCCCTCCCCCATGAGTTATGCAAAAAGGTGCTTAACGTTTTCTCTCCTATACTCTCCCATACATTGAAAAAATATTAAGCACCTTCCAATGTAGCTGGAGTTACAGGCCACCTATCGAGATGGGAATTATTTCACAAGTTAGTTCATGTCCCCAACTAGGTCTGCCTAAATTATCAAGTTGACACGCCCCCTCCCCCATGAGCTATGCAAAAAGGTGCTTAACGTTTTCTCTCCTATACTCCCCCATACATTGAAAAAATATTAAGCACCTTCCAATGTAGCTGGAGTTACGAGCCACCTATTGCGATGGGAATTGTTTCACAAGTTTGTTCACGTCTCCAGCTAGGTCTGTCTAAAATATCAAGCTGACACGCCCCCTCCCCCATGAGCTATGCAAAAATGTGCTTATTGTTTTCTCTCCTATACTCTCGCATACATTGAAAAATAATCATCACCTTTAAATGTAGTAGGACTTACCTATTGAGATGGGAATTGTTTCAGACGTTAGTTTACAACTCCAGTTAAGTCTGAAATATCAATTTGACACGCCCCCTCCCCATGAGCTATGCAAAACGGTTCTTATTGTTTTCTCTCCTATACTCTCCCATACATTGAAAAATATT
This sequence comes from Chondrilla cf. caribensis, assembly GCA_964020155.1. Lineage (NCBI taxonomy): Eukaryota > Metazoa > Porifera > Demospongiae > Chondrillida > Chondrillidae > Chondrilla > Chondrilla cf. caribensis. The sequence continues at coordinate 944,773 of OZ026551.1, read as the reverse complement.
TTTCACCTTTGAATGTAGCTGGAGTTACGGGCCATCTATTGAGATGGGAATTGATTCATAAGTTAGGTCACGTCCACAGCTAGGTCTGTCAAAAATATCAAGTTGACATGGCCCTCCCCCATGAGATATGAAGAAAGGAGCTTAGCGTGTTGCCTCCTATACTCTCCCTTACATTGAAAAAAATATTCTTATTATTGTAATACGCCTCCTTTCGATAGCAAAAATGATAGGTTTTATTAAGGATCAAAATTCTCTCAGGTATCCATATGGCACATAGCAGTATACATTAATTTTGTATGTACATTTCAATATAAGTGTAATACGCCTTGTGGTGATAACTGAGGTGATTTGACATCATGTTGCTGGTCACCAAGGGCTGCCCAGTACCTGTCCCAAACTCACCAACACAATTTCGGATGCATGCAAACTGTCATACGTGTGCTATGGGCCTCGTGGTGACAAGCCAAACAATGTCAATTTTTATGCTTGTCACCACGACCTCTCCTGTGTGCACATAATGCATCATAGATCTAATACGAATGTACAGACACACTCCTGGAACTAATACGGTCCTTTTGATAGCAAAAATGATGAAAAAGGTGCTAAACGTTTTCTCTCCTATACTCCCCCATACATTGAAAAAATATTAAGCACCTTCCATTGTAGCTGGAGTTACAGGCCACCTATTGAGATGGGAATTGTTTCCCAAGTTAGTTCACGTCTCCAGCTGGGTCTGTGTGAAATATCAAGTTGACACACCCCCTCCCCCATGAGCTATGCAAAAAGGTGCTTAACGTTTTCTCTCCTATACTCCCCCAGACATTGAAAAAATATTAAGCACCTTCCAATGTAGCTGGAGTTACAGGCCACCTATTGAGATGGGAATTGTTTCACAAGTTAGTTGACGTCCCCAACTAGGTCTGTCTAAAATATCACGTTGACATGACCCCTCCCCCATGAATTATGCAAAAAGGTGCTTAACGTTTTCTCTCCTATACTCTCCCATGTATTGAAAAAATATTAAGCACCTTCCAATGTAGCTGGAGTTACAGGCCACCTATTGAGATGGGAATTGTTTCACACGTTTGTTCACGTCTCCAGCTAGGTCTGTGTGAAATATCAAGTTGACACGACCCCTCCCCCATGAGCTATGCATAAAGTTGCTTAATATTTTCTCTCCTATACTCTCCCATACATTGAAAAAATATTAAGCACCTTCCAATGTAGCTGGAATTACAGGCCACCTATTGAGATGGGAATTGTTTCACAAGTTAGTTCACGTCTCCAGCTAGGTCTGTGTGAAATATCAAGTTGACACGCCCCCTCCCCCATGAGCTATGCAAAAAGGTGCTTAACGTCTTCTCTCCTATACTCTCCCATACATTGAAAAATGTTAAGCACCTTCCAATGTAGCTGGAGTTACAGGCCACCTATTGAGATGGGAATTGTTTCACAAGTTAGTTGACGTCCCCAACTAGGTCTGTCTAAAATATCACGTTGACATGACCCCTCCCCCATGAATTATGCAAAAAGGTGCTTAACGTCTTCTCTCCTATACTCTCCCATACATTGAAAAAATATTAAGCACCTTCCAATGTAGCTGGAGTTACAGGCCACCTATTGAGATGGGAATTGTTTCACAAGTTAGTTGACGTCCCCAACTAGGTCTGTCTAGAATATCACGTTGACATGACCCCTTCCCAATGAATTATGTAAAAAGGTGCTTAACGTCTTCTCTCCTATACTCTCCCATACATTGAAAAATATTAAGCACCTTCCAATGTAGCTGGAGTTACGAGCCATGCACCTATTGAGATGGAAATTGTTTCACAAGTTAGTTCACATCTCCAGCTAGGTCTGTGTGAAATATCAAGTTGACACGCCCCCTCCCCAATGAGCTATGCAAAAAGGTGCTTAACATTTTCTCTCCTATATACTCTCCCATACATAGAAAAAATTTTAAGCACCTTTAAAATACTGTATTATAATGATCACTGTATATCCGCTACAGCTTCTCCAGAGGTACTTTAGCTATTACATGCACACACACACGTGTGATGTCATGTATACACACAAACACACACACACACAAACACACACACACACACACACACACACACACACACACACTGGCACCACACACAGGCACCCACACATGCACACACACAAACACACACGCACGCACACACACACACACACACACACACACACACACACACACACACACACACACACACAGACACCAAATGTACAGGGTATTACCTAACCTTTCCTTAGACTCTTTGAGCTGGCCATATTGAAGCCTCCTAGGTCTCCGGCTTTTGAAGAACTGTCCAAACGAAGTTCGTGTGCTGAATTTGTCAAGCATATGAAAAAACTAATGCAATCCCATAGTTTGTAATCATTTGTTTGTTTGTTTGTTTTTCTATTAACTTCATTGATGTATCTAATTCATGTCTACACACCGATGTCATCTTTTTACATGCCTGTACTAATTTACTGAAACACATTGCCATGACAACAGATCAACTCTATAATCATTATCATTTATTACGCATGTAATGTATCCAATATATTATATCATGCTGTACACATATACACTATTATATTAATATAGAGTTAAAATTTATTGTTTGTATTTTGAATTCAAATCTCCACAATCATACTATGTACATTATATTGTTGAATATTAAGTTTCATTTTTTTGAATTATAAATATGCACCTATTGAGATGGGAATTGTTTCACATATTAGTTCACGTCCTCAACTAGGTCTGCCTAAAATATCACATTGACACGCCCCCTCCCCCATGAGCTATGCAAAAAGGTGCTTAAAGTTTTCTCTCCTATACTCTCCCATACATTGAAAAAATGTTTATCACCTTTGAATGTAGCTGGAGTTACGAGCCACCTATTGAGATGCATATGGGAATTGTTTCAGGCGTTAGTTCACGTCTCCAGCTAGGTCTGTGTGAAATATCTAGCTGACACCCCCCCTCCCCCATGAGCTATGCAAAAAGGTGCTTAACGTTTTCTCTCCTATACTCTCCCATACATTGAAAAAATGTTTATCACCTTTGAATGTAGCTGGAGTTACGGGCCACCTATGGAGATGGGAATTGTTTCACAAGTTAGTTCACGTTCCCAACTAGGTCTGCCTAAAATATCAAGTTGACACGCCCCCTAACCCATGAGCTATGCAAAAAGGTGCTTAACGTTTTCTCTCCTATACTCTCCCATACATTGAAAAATGTTAAGCACCTTCCAATGTAGCTGGAGTTACGAGCTACCTAATGAGATAGGAATTGCTTCAGAAGTTAGTTCAAGTCAACAGCTAGGTCTGTGTGAAATATCAAGTTGACACACCCCCTCCCCCATGAGTTATGCAAAAAGGTGCTTAACGTTTTCTCTCCTATACTCTCCCATACATTGAAAAAATATTAAGCACCTTCCAATGTAGCTGGAGTTACAGGCCACCTATCGAGATGGGAATTATTTCACAAGTTAGTTCATGTCCCCAACTAGGTCTGCCTAAATTATCAAGTTGACACGCCCCCTCCCCCATGAGCTATGCAAAAAGGTGCTTAACGTTTTCTCTCCTATACTCCCCCATACATTGAAAAAATATTAAGCACCTTCCAATGTAGCTGGAGTTACGAGCCACCTATTGCGATGGGAATTGTTTCACAAGTTTGTTCACGTCTCCAGCTAGGTCTGTCTAAAATATCAAGCTGACACGCCCCCTCCCCCATGAGCTATGCAAAAATGTGCTTATTGTTTTCTCTCCTATACTCTCGCATACATTGAAAAATAATCATCACCTTTAAATGTAGTAGGACTTACCTATTGAGATGGGAATTGTTTCAGACGTTAGTTTACAACTCCAGTTAAGTCTGAAATATCAATTTGACACGCCCCCTCCCCATGAGCTATGCAAAACGGTTCTTATTGTTTTCTCTCCTATACTCTCCCATACATTGAAAAATATTTTTCACCTTTGAATGTAGCTGGAGTTACGGGCCATCTATTGAGATGGGAATTGATTCATAAGTTAGGTCACGTCCACAGCTAGGTCTGTCAAAAATATCAAGTTGACATGGCCCTCCCCCATGAGATATGAAGAAAGGAGCTTAGCGTGTTGCCTCCTATACTCTCCCTTACATTGAAAAAAATATTCTTATTATTGTAATACGCCTCCTTTCGATAGCAAAAATGATAGGTTTTATTAAGGATCAAAATTCTCTCAGGTATCCATATGGCACATAGCAGTATACATTAATTTTGTATGTACATTTCAATATAAGTGTAATACGCCTTGTGGTGATAACTGAGGTGATTTGACATCATGTTGCTGGTCACCAAGGGCTGCCCAGTACCTGTCCCAAACTCACCAACACAATTTCGGATGCATGCAAACTGTCATACGTGTGCTATGGGCCTCGTGGTGACAAGCCAAACAATGTCAATTTTTATGCTTGTCACCACGACCTCTCCTGTGTGCACATAATGCATCATAGATCTAATACGAATGTACAGACACACTCCTGGAACTAATACGGTCCTTTTGATAGCAAAAATGATGAAAAAGGTGCTAAACGTTTTCTCTCCTATACTCCCCCATACATTGAAAAAATATTAAGCACCTTCCATTGTAGCTGGAGTTACAGGCCACCTATTGAGATGGGAATTGTTTCCCAAGTTAGTTCACGTCTCCAGCTGGGTCTGTGTGAAATATCAAGTTGACACACCCCCTCCCCCATGAGCTATGCAAAAAGGTGCTTAACGTTTTCTCTCCTATACTCCCCCAGACATTGAAAAAATATTAAGCACCTTCCAATGTAGCTGGAGTTACAGGCCACCTATTGAGATGGGAATTGTTTCACAAGTTAGTTGACGTCCCCAACTAGGTCTGTCTAAAATATCACGTTGACATGACCCCTCCCCCATGAATTATGCAAAAAGGTGCTTAACGTTTTCTCTCCTATACTCTCCCATGCATTGAAAAAATATTAAGCACCTTCCAATGTAGCTGGAGTTACAGGCCACCTATTGAGATGGGAATTGTTTCACAAGTTTGTTCACGTCTCCAGCTAGGTCTGTGTGAAATATCAAGTTGACACGACCCCTCCCCCATGAGCTATGCATAAAGTTGCTTAATATTTTCTCTCCTATACTCTCCCATACATTGAAAAAATATTAAGCACCTTCCAATGTAGCTGGAGTTACAGGCCACCTATTGAGATGGGAATTGTTTCACAAGTTAGTTCACGTCTCCAGCTAGGTCTGTGTGAAATATCAAGTTGACACGCCCCCTCCCCCATGAGCTATGCAAAAAGGTGCTTAACGTCTTCTCTCCTATACTCTCCCATACATTGAAAAATGTTAAGCACCTTCCAATGTAGCTGGAGTTACAGGCCACCTATTGAGATGGGAATTGTTTCACAAGTTAGTTGACGTCCCCAACTAGGTCTGTCTAAAATATCACGTTGACATGACCCCTCCCCCATGAATTATGCAAAAAGGTGCTTAACGTCTTCTCTCCTATACTCTCCCATACATTGAAAAAATATTAAGCACCTTCCAATGTAGCTGGAGTTACAGGCCACCTATTGAGATGGGAATTGTTTCACAAGTTAGTTGACGTCCCCAACTAGGTCTGTCTAGAATATCACGTTGACATGACCCCTTCCCAATGAATTATGTAAAAAGGTGCTTAACGTCTTCTCTCCTATACTCTCCCATACATTGAAAAATATTAAGCACCTTCCAATGTAGCTGGAGTTACGAGCCATGCACCTATTGAGATGGAAATTGTTTCACAAGTTAGTTCACATCTCCAGCTAGGTCTGTGTGAAATATCAAGTTGACACGCCCCCTCCCCAATGAGCTATGCAAAAAGGTGCTTAACATTTTCTCTCCTATATACTCTCCCATACATAGAAAAAATTTTAAGCACCTTTAAAATACTGTATTATAATGATCACATTAATGAAATGAAGAAATTGTCAGATTTGTAATTAATAAAAAAGTCACCCACTCAGGGTCAAAGACACCTATATATGTAGAGTTTTACAGGGACTTTCCACAGAGACTGTGTACTTGCGTCATTCCACGAATGCAGAAGACACTATTCTAGCTGGGAGGTCAGCCGCGAGTCCCAAAGCTCCCCCCTACGGTTCTTTGTAGAGAGTATGCGACTGACCACCAGGAAGTGAGCTATTTTTTTTCAGAGAAAAAAACCGTCCTATTGAGGATTCGAACCCGCGACCTGGAGCCTAGAGTCGTGTCACCTGACCACCCCGCCACCGTGACCTATCTATTTTATTATTATTATCTGCGCTATTTAAAGTTGCCCTCAATGTTCAATTCGGAGGATAGGCCACCCCCAGGCACTCGAATCACTTGATCGTCTCTAATAGGTTTAGAAGAACCTTCGGTGAAGATTTAAAGCTCGTTGAAGTCTTCGCGCTCAAATTCTAGCCCAAATCCTAATTGTCGGCGTTTTGAAATCGGCCATTTTGTTCGCACTATATAAATAATATAAATTCACTGTGGTAGTTACGCGTAGGAATGCATATTATATGATGTTGCAGTATTTCCTCATAAATTCGAATATACTCGAAGATGGTGGAGCTACGCCGCTCGTAACTACGGCAAGGGAGCTTTGTGTGTTGTCTATGTTATGCCGGTGTGGTGTGTCGTAGGGTGTTGTCTATGTTATGACGGTGTGGTGACCCCCCTTTCCCTCTGACACCAGCATGGCCGTCTTCTCAGGAAGTTTGAGCTCTTGTAGAAGGTTTGCAGTCCGTGTGGTGGGGCGGCTATGTAGAGTGCGTCCCAGCCCTATCGATGTTGGCATAAGTCTTGGTTATCATGACATAATCTTTTTCTCTGTAGTTACGTTATAGTTCGAACGTTGTGGATGGTTTTAAAGAATTGGTTGGCAAGCGAGGGTGCTTTGAGTATCCAGGCGTTTTCTGGCTGAAATTTATGGATGCCTTTTCATATCCTGTAGTACTCCTTTAGTGAGGTTAAAGGGTGTGAGTTAGGACCGTAAAGGACAGGGCCGCTCTGTACCTCATCAAGGAAGCTGAAGAAAGAGGTCAGAAACATTGACCGAAGTTTGTACCATGCAGTATTATTGTTCCAAAATTAATTGGATAGGTTTGGTGAGGCCCGGTGGGACCATAGTGAAAGGAACAACAGGCAATACAGGTCTGGTTTGTTATGCGTTCGTTTTCTTGTATTGTCGACGCTAGGGTTATATGTTGTTACATATCTCAAACCGATCTTCTGCTGTGCAAAGGAATTGGTTTGGCACATCTATGCAATGCTATTGGCTATCAATGTGTGATTTTTATGCCAGACACGCAATCTCAGGTTCGTCAACATCACTGGGTTATGACTCCTTTGTGACTGAGTGCATTGTTTAATGTATACACTGTCAGGAAAAAATAGATGCTCTACGTGTCGTAGGAGCAGACGTTAGACCAGCTGCAGTACCAGCTGTCCCTTATGATAACCCAGAAAACTACAACCACATAGTGAATTTGTTAATATGAGTAGTATAATCTCTGAATATGATGTCTTGATGTCAAAGTATACTACTCTATGCAGGCCAAAAGATTTGCAAGTTCTCTTTCAAATGCAGTTTGGACCAATCAGTTTGACAATACAGCTAACAGACTAGCTCATTATGAGACTACATGCCCTGAAATCTGGAGGCAAACAAGTATGCATGTGTGTATAATGGTGTGGGCATATGTACGTATGTGATCGTGATATTGCCATCAATTGTAGATGGCAGAGTTGATGCTGTTACTTTTGGAACAGGAATGGGTGGAACGCTTGCTGGTTTGTACTTCACATATCTACAAAGGAATTCCATATATCAAGTATCCATTGGTAGGTGTTGGTCTGTTCCTGAAAGAGAAGAATCCCCTAGTGCAAGTTGTCCTTGCTGATCCTCAGGTGAACATGACTGTGTTGTTGTGGTGTTTGTGTGTGTGTGTGTGTTTGTGTGTCTGTGTCTGTCTGTGTGTGTGTGTGTGTGTGTGTGTGTGTGTGTGTGTGTGTGTGTGTGTGTGTGTGTGTGTGTGAATGTGTAAGCGATGCATTATTTCAGGGAAGTGTACTCTACAACTACTTTTCTCATAGTAAACTGGAAAGAACAGAAGGATCCTCAATTACTGAAGGCATTGGTCAGGGAAGAGTGACTAACAATGTATCTGGTGCTCCTGTAGATTCTGCTGTTATGATATCTGATGAAGAGGCTGTAACAATGGTGTGTGGCATAATATTAGTTGATTTGTTTATTTGTAAAGTCATGTAGTTGTCACTTTTTAGACATTTAGAATTCTCCATGAAGAAGGTTTCTTTGTGGGAGCATCATCCGGACTGAACGTTGCTGCTGCAGTTAAGGTTTGCTTAATGGTCTACACCTTGCTAATATCATGGTAACACACACACATAATTTATAGGTTGCAAGAACATTGGGGCCTGGCAAGACCATTGTCGCTTGTGTGATTCAGGACAGGTCAGCAGTGTCCACTGAAATAGTCAAATCGTTGTGAACATATTTTTAACTCTCCAGAGGTACTTCTCCAAACTGTTTAGTAGGACAGTATTGAAGGACCGAGGTGAGAGGGTCAATAGAGGCATACCTGTAGCTGGTATGTAAAATGTGAATGCTCTGCTCTTGCCTTCCTGCAGTTCTCCAAACACTTTCAGAGAAATATCACAGTTCTTTGCATTGACAGTAATAAGAATTGAGAACTTTTGAATTTACCAGTCTACTTTTTAATAAAATGCAAAAAGTTGATTCAGTCATATTATTCCACAGTTGAAATTCTTGCAAACATACGTAAGTGTTCCAAACTGATAAAGGTGACTGACATACTTTCATTTTGAAACCTTTTGGCTTTGTAAAAATTAATATCAAATTTAACTACATGTGGGACAATCAGCATCTTGATTTTAACGCCTTAACATCAATACAGGACCCACCCCTTTTACACATTCACAGGAAATACCCATTCCCTCTGTTCTAATCGACTGTCACTTAGGTTAAGTTGGGTATACTTATTTAGGCCATAGATACTCGTTATTGACAATTAAAGTAAATGCATAATTACATAATAAATATTAGTTATAACGGTAGTACGTGGGTGTAGCAATAGCTTTCACTCTTTCAACCTTATGTTGTCCATAATTTGTTCAAGTATCAAAATACTGTATTATAATGGTCACATTAATGAAATGAAGAAATTGTCGGATTTGTAATTAATAAAAAAGTCACCCACTCAGGGTCAAAGACACCTATATATGTAGAGCTTAACAGGGACTTTCCACAGAGACTGTGTACTTGCGTCATTCCACGAATGCAGAAGACACTATTCTAGCTGGGAGGTCAGCCGCGAGTCCCAAAGCTCCCCCCTACGGTTCTTTGTAGAGAGTATGCGACTGACCACCAGGAAGTGAGCTATTTTTTTTCAGAGAAAAAAACCGTCCTATTGAGGATTCGAACCCGCGACCTGGAGCCTAGAGTCGTGTCACCTGACCACCCCGCCACCGTGACCTATCTATTTTATTATTATTATCTGCGCTATTTAAAGTTGCCCTCGATGTTCAATTCGGAGAATAGGCCACCCCCAGGCACTCGAATCACTTGATCGTCTCTGAAAGGTTTAGAAGAACCTTCGGTGAAGATTTAAAGTTCGTTGAAGTCTTCGCGCTCAAATTCTAGCCCAAATCCTAATTGTCGGCATTTGGAAATCGGCCATTTTGTTCGCACTATATAAATAATATAAATTCACTGTAGTAGATACGCGTAGGAATGCATATTATATGATGTTGCAGTATTTCCTAAATTCGAATATACTCGAAGATGGTGGAGCTACGTAGCTCGTAGCTACGGCAAAGGAGCTTTACAAAGTCTTCTGTTTCATACTATAAAACCCGAGGGTATGTAAAGTTTTCCTACATTCCAGACTGTATGTGTATTATTGCTTTCCTGTGATAGAAACTTCGTCGGAGAATGCGCGAACACTGTAAGGGACATAGCAGTATTCCTCTGCAAAGAGAAGATATTACCAAATTGCATCTTCGAGGTGTGTTTGTGTAGGGTATGGGTTGAGGTATATTAACTGATAGAATATGTTCACTTGCTTTGTGTTCAGTTTTGAAGTAGTGAAGATCATTCATGACAAGATACTGGACATGACTGGTAGTAACCAGTGAGTACATCATTGTGATCCACTGTGATTATCATACTCAAGTATTACATCTGCTCTCAGAGTACCACTTGTTCTGGTGGGAAACAAGACAGACCTCCACATGCAAAATTAATAGTTCTGTGTAGCACTGCAAACACACACATTAAAATAGAACTATTGCCAGTACCTGTTTTACAATAATCTATTATCACAATGTCAACACAATAAGTTATATTATGTATACCAAATCTAGCACACCGCATTATGCTACGATGGGTCAGGTATGTAAAGACGTATCTCGTCGACCGGCACATGCCATTTTGTATTTCCCACCGGTGTCATAGGTGTCAGTGACCCCCCTTTCCCTCTGACACCAGCATGGCCGTCATCTCAGGAAGTTTGAGAAATACGAATGCACGGACACACTTCTTGACCTAGTACAGTCCTTCTGATAACAAAAAGATGCATTTTGATGTCGACCAAAAATTCTCCCCAGTGCCCATATGCCACATATAATAAAATGTATGTACTTTTGTATGTATATAAGTGTAATATGCTTTGTGGTGATCACCAGAGCAATTGGACAATTCTTTGCTGGTCACCAAGGGCTAACCAGTGTCCGTGCTAAACTCACCAACACATTTTGGGAAGAATTGAGATTGTCCTGAGTACGCTATAAGCCTCGTGGTGACAAGCAAAAAAATGTCATTTTTTTGGCTTGTCACCACGATTTCTCCTGAGTGTACGTGATGCATCATAGGTCAAATACGAATGCACAGACACACTCCTAGACCTAGTACGGTCCTTCTGATAGTAAAAAAGATGCATTTTGATGTCGACCAAAATTCTCCCCAGTGCCCATAAGCCACATATAATAAAATGTATATACTTTTGTATGTATATAAGTGTAATATGCCTTGTGGTGATGACCAGAGCAATTGGACATTTCTTTGCTGGTCACCAAGGGCTAGCCAGTGTCCGTGCTAAACTCACCAAGACAATTTCATGAGAATTCAGATTGTCCTGAGTGCGCTATAAGCCTCGTGGTGACAAGCAAAAAAATGTCAATTTTTTGAGTTGTCACCACGGCCTCTCCTGTGTGCACGTGATGCATCATAGCTCAAATTCAAATGCACAGACACACTCCTGGACCTAGTAGCTACGATCTGATAGCAAAAAAAATGCATTTTGATGTCGACCAAAATTTCCCCCTAGTGCCAATATATATACTATGTAAATAGATTCATATAGAAGTGTAATGTGCCTTGTGGTGATCACCTAAGCAATTTGAGATTTCTTTGCTGGTCACCATGGGCTACCCAGTGTCAATGGCAAACTCACCAACTCAATTTCGTAAGCATTCTGATTGTCCTGAGTGCGCTATAAGCCTCGTGGTGACAAGCAAAAAAATGTCAATTTTTGAGTTGTCACCAGGGCCTCTCCTGTGTACACATAATGCATCATAGCTCAAATCCGAATGCACAGACACACTCCTGGACCTAGTACCTACCTTTTGATAGCAAAAAAGATGCATTTGGATGTCGACCAAAATTCCCCCCCAGTGCCACATATAATAATATGCATATACTTTGTATGTACATTTATATATAAGTGTAAAACACCTTGTGTTGATCACCTAAGCAATTTGAGATTTCTTGGCTGGTCACCAAGGACTACCTAGTGTCCATGCCAAACTCACCAACACAATTTCGTAAGCATTCTGATTGTCCTGAGTGCGCTATAAGCCTCGTGGTGACAAGCAAAAAAATGTCAATTTTTTGAGGTTGTCACCAAGGCCTCTCCTGTGTGCACGTAATGTATTATAGCTCAAATCCGAATGCACAGACACACTCCTGGACCTAGTAGCTACCTTCTGATAGCACAAAAGATGCAATTTGATGTCGACCAAAATTTCCCCCTATTGCCAATATATATACTTTGTATGTAGATTCATATATAAGTGTAATGTGCCTTGTGGTGATCACCTAAGCATTTTGAGATTTCTTTGCTGGTCACCAAGGGCTACCTAGTGTCCATGCCAAACTCACCAACACAATTTCGTAAGCATTCTGATTGTCCTGAGTGCGCTATAAGCCTCGTGGTGACAAGCCAAAAAATGTCAATTTTTTGAGTTGTCACCACGGCCTCTCCTATGTGCACGTGATGCATCATAGCTGAAATCCGAATGCACAGACACGCTCCTGGACCTAGTAGCTACCTTCTGATAGCAAAAAGATACATTTTGATGTCGACCAAAATTCCCCCCTATTGCCAATATATATACTTTGTATGTAGATTCATATATAAGTCTACTGTGCCTTGTGGTGATCACCTAAGCATTTTGAGATTTCTTTGCTGGTCACCAAGGGCTACCTAGTGTCCATGCCAAACTCACCAATACAATTTCGTAAGCATTCTGATTGTCCTGAGTGCGCTATAAGCCTCATGGTGACAAGCAAAAAAATGTCAATTTTTTGAGTTGTCACCACGGCCTCTCCTGTGTGCACGTGATGCATCATAGCTCGAATCCGAATGCACAGACACGCTCCTGGACCTAGTAGCTACCTTCTGATAGCAAAAAGACACATTTTGATGTCGACCAAAATTTCCCCCTAGTGCCAATATATATACTTTGTATGTAGATTCATATATAAGTGTAATGTGCCTTGTGGTGATCACCTAAGCATTTTGAGATTTCTTTGCTGGTCACCAAGGGCTACCTAGTGTCCATGCCAAACTCACCAACACAATTTCGTAAGCATTCTGATTGTCCTGAGTGCGCTATAAGCCTCGTGGTGACAAGCAAAAAAATGTCAATTTTTTGAGTTGTCACCACGGCCTCTCCTGTGTGCACGTAATGTATTATAGCTCAAATCTGAATGCACAGACACACTCCTGGACCTAGTAGCTACCTTCTGATAGCACAAAAGATGCATTTTGATGTCGACCAAAAATTCTCCCCAGTGCCCATATGCCACATATAATAAAATGTATGTACTTTTGTATGTATATAAGTGTAATATGCTTTGTGGTGATCACCTGAGCAATTGGACAATTCTTTGCTGGTCACCAAGGGCTAACCAGTGTCCGTGCTAAACTCACCAACACATTTTGGTAAGAATTGAGATTGTCCTGAGTGCGCTATAAGCCTCGTGGTGACAAGCAAAAAAATGTCATTTTTTTGGCTTGTCACCACGATTTCTCCTGAGTGTACGTGATGCATCATAGGTCAAATACGAATGCACAGACACACTCCTAGACCTAGTATGGTCCTTCTGATAGTAAAAAAGATGCATTTTGATGTCGACCAAAAATTCTCCCCAGTGCCCATATACCACATATAATATAATGTATATACTTTTGTATGTATATAAGTGTAATATGCCTTGTGGTGATGACCAGAGCAATTGGACAATTCTTTCCTGATCACCAAGGGCTAACCAGTGTCCGTGCTAAACTCACCAATACAATTTGGTAAGAATTGAGATTGTCCTGAGTGCGCTATAAGCCTCGTGGTGACAAGCGAAAAAATGTCATTTTTTGAGTTGTCACCACGGCCTCTCCTATATGCACGTGATGCATCATAGCTCAAATTCAAATGCACAGACACACTCCTGGACCTAGTAGCTACCTTCTGATAGCAAAAAAGATGCATTTTGATGTCGACCAAAATTTCCCCCTAGTGCCAATATATATACTTTGTATATAGATTCATATATAAGTGTAATGTGCCTTGTGGTAATCACCTAAGCAATTTGAGATTTCTTTGCTGGTCACCATGGGCTACCCAGTGTCAATGGCAAACTCACCAACACAATTTCAGAAGCATTCTGATTGTCCTGAGTGCGCTATAAGCCTCGTGGTGACAAGCAAAAAAATGTCAATTTTTTGAGTTGTCACCACGGCCTCTCCTGTGTACACGTGATGCATCATAGCTCAAATCCGAATACACAGACGCACTCCTGGACCTAGTACCTACCTTTTGATAGCAAAAAAGATGCATTTGGATGTCGACCAAAATTCCCCCCCAGTGCCACATATAATAATATGCATATACTTTGTATGTACATTTATATATAAGTGTAAAACACCTTGTGTTGATCACCTAAGCAATTTGAGGTTTCTTGGCTGGTCACCAAGGGCTACCTAGTGTCCATGCCAAACTCACCAACACAATTTCGTAAGCCTTCTGATTGTCCTGAGTGCGCTATAAGCCTCGTGGTGACAAGCAAAAAAATGTCGATTTTTTGAGGTTGTCACCACGGCCTCTCCTGTGTGCACGTAATGTATTATAGCTCAAATCCGAATGCACAGACACACTCCTGGATCTAGTAGCTACCTTCTGATAGCACAAAATATGCATTTTGATGTCGACCAAAATTTCCCCCTATTGCCAATATATATACTTTGTATGTAGATTCATATATAAGTGTAATGTGCCTTGTGGTGATCACCTAAGCATTTTGAGATTTCTTTGCTGGTCACCAAGGGCTACCTAGTGTCCATGCAAAACTCACCAACTCAATTTCGTAAGCATTCTGATTTTCCTGAGTGTGCTATAAGCCTCATGGTGACAAACAAAAAAATGTCAATTTTTTTTTAGTTGTCACCACGGCCTCTCCTGTGTGCACGTGATGCATCATAGCTCAAACCCGAATGCACAGACACGCTCCTGGACCTAGTAGCTACCTTCTGATAGCAAAAAGACACATTTTGATGTCAACCAAAATTTCCCCCTATTGCCAATATATATATACTTTGTATGTAGATTCATATATAAGTCTACTGTGCCTTGTGGTGATCACCTAAGCATTTTGAGATTTTTTTGCTGGTCACCAAGGGCTACCTAGTGTCCATGCCAAACTCACCAACACAATTTCGTAAGCCTTCTGATTGTCCTGAGTGCGCTATAAGCCTCGTGGTGACAAGCCAAAAAATGTCAATTTTTTGAGTTGTCACCACGGCCTCTCCTATGTGCACGTAATGTATTATAGCTCAAATCCGAATGCACAGACACACTCCTGGACCTGGTAGCTACCTTCTGATAGCACAAAAGATGCATTTTGATGTCGACCAAAATTTCCCCCTAGTGCCAATATATATACTTTGTATGTAGATTCATATATAAGTGTAATGTGCCTTGTGGTGATCACCTAAGCATTTTGAGATTTCTTTGCTGGTCACCAAGGGCTACCTAGTGTCCATGCCAAACTCACCAACACAATTTCGTAAGCATTCTGATTGTCCTGAGAGCGCTATAAGCCTCATGGTGACAAGCAAAAAAATGTCAATTTTTTGAGGTTGTCACCACGGCCTCTCCTGTGTGCACGTAATGTATTATAGCTCAAATCCGAATGCACAGACACACTCCTGGACCTGGTAGCTACCTTCTGATAGCACAAAAGATGCATTTGGATGTCGACCAAAATTTCCCCCTAGTGCCAATATATATACTTTGTATGTAGATTCATATATAAGTGTAATGTGCCTTGTGGTGATCACCTAAGCATTTTGAGATTTCTTTGCTGGTCACCAAGGGCTACCTAGTGTCCATGCCAAACTCACCAACACAATTTCGTAAGCATTCTGATTGTCCTGAGTGCACTATAAGCCTCGTGGTGACAAGCAAAAAATGTCAATTTTTTGAGGTTGTCACCACGGCCTCTCCTATGTGCACGTAATGTATTATAGCTCAAATCCGAATGCACAGACACACTCCTGGACCTGGTAGCTACCTTCTGATAGCACAAAAGATGCATTTTGATGTCGACCAAAATTTCCCCCTAGTGCCAATATATATACTTTGTATGTAGATTCATATATAAGTGTAATGTGCCTTGTGGTGATCACCTAAGCATTTTGAGATTTCTTTGCTGGTCACCAAGGGCTACCTAGTGTCCATGCCAAACTCACCAACACAATTTCGTAAGCATTCTGATTGTCCTGAGTGCACTATAAGCCTCGTGGTGACAAGCAAAAAATGTCAATTTTTTGAGGTTGTCACCACGGCCTCTCCTGTGTACACATGATGCATTATAGCTCAAATCTCAATGCACAGACACACTCCTGGACCTAGTACCTACCTTTTGATAGCAAAAAAGATGCATTTTGATGTCGACCAAAATTTCCCCCCCAGTGCCACATATAATAATAATCATATACTTTGTATATACATTCATATATAAGTGTAAAACGCCTTGTGTTGATCACCTAAGCAATTTGAGATTTCTTGGCTGGTCACTAAGGGTTACCTAGTGTCCATGCCAAACTCACCAACTCAATTTCGTAAGCATTCTGATTGTCCTGAGAGCGCTATAAGCCTCGTGGTGACAAGCAAAAAAATGTCAATTTTTTGAGTTGTCACCACGGCCTCTCCTGTGTGCACGTGATGCATCATAGCTCAAATCGGAATGCACAGACACACTCCTGGACCTAGTACCTACCTTTTGATAGCCAAAAAGATGCATTTTGATGTCGACCAAAATTTCCCCCCCAGTGCCACATATAATAATATGCATATACTTTGTATATACATTCATATATAAGTGTAAAACGCCTTGTGTTGATCACCTAAGCAATTTAAGATTTCTTTGCTGGTCACTAAGGGCTACCTAGTGTCCATGCCAAACTCACCAACTCAATTTCGTAAGCATTCTGATTGTCCTGAGTGCGCTATAAGCCTCTTGGTGACAAGCAAAAAATGTCAATTTTTTGAGTTGTCACCACGGCCTCTCCTGTGTGCACGTGATGCATCATAGCTCAAATCGGAATGCACAGACACACTCCTGGACCTAGTACCTACCTTTTGATAGCCAAAAAGATGCATTTTGATGTCGACCCAATTTCCCCCCAGTGCCACATATAATAATATAATATTTTCATTTCGACTTCCGGTATGTAACGCTCGATATATATATAACCTCAGCGAAGGTTCTTCTGAACCTAAGAAAGACCACCAAGTAATTCGAATGCGGGGGGCGGCAGCCCCACGAGTTTTTGAACTCGAATTACTTGTTTCAATGTATGGGAGAGTATAGGAGAGAAAATGCTAAGCACCTTTTTGCATAGCTCATGGGAGAAGGAGCGTGTCAGCTTTATATTTTAGACAAAGTTAGTGGGAGATGTGAACTAACTTCTGAAACAATTCCCATCTCAATAGGTGGCCTGTAACCCCAGTTACATTCGAAGGTGCTTAACATTTTTTCAATGTACATATGGGAGAGTATAGGAGAGAAAATGCTAAGCACCTTTTTGCATAGCTCATGGGAGAGAGGGTGTGTCAGCTTGACATTTTAGACAGTTCTAGTGAGAGACGTAAACTAACTTCTGAAACAATTCCCATCTCAATAGGTGGCCTGTAACCACAGTTACATTCGGAGGTACTTAATATTTTTTCAATGTATGGGAGAGTATAGGAGAGAAACGCTAATCACCTTTTTGCATAGCTCATGGGAGAGGGGGTGTCAGCTTGATATTTCAAACAAAGCTAGTGGGAGACGTACACTAACTTCTGAAACAATTCCCATCTCAATAGGCGGCCTGTAACCCCAGTTACATTCCGAGGTGTTTAATATTTTTTCAATGTATGGGAGAGAAGGGGCATGTAAGCTTGATATTTTAGACAAAGCTAGTGGGAGATGTGAACTAACTTCTGAAACAATTCCCATCTCAATAGGTGGCCTGTAACCCCAGTTACATTCCGAGGTGCTTAATATTTTTTCAATGTATGGGAGAGTATAGGAGAGAAACGCTAAGCACCTTTTTGCATAGCTCATGGGAGAGGGGGCGTGTCAGCTTGCTAATTTGGACAGAGCTAGTGGGAGACGTGAACTAACTTTTGAAACAATTCCCATCTCAATAGGTGGCCTATCACCCCAGTTACATTCGGAGGTGCTTAATAATATGCATATACTTTGTATGTACATTCATATATAATTGTAATACGCCTTGTGGTGATCACCTAAGCAATTTGAGATTTCTTTGCTTGTCACCAAGGGCTACCCAGGGTCCATGGCACACTCACCAACACAATTTCGGAAGCATTCTGATTGTTCTGAGTGCGCTATTAGCCTGTGGTGACAAGCAAAAATATGTCAATTTTTTGAGTTGTCACCACGGCCTCTCCTGTGTGCACGTAATGCATCATAGCTCAAATCCGAATGCACAGACACACTCCTGGACCTAGTAGCTACCTTCTGATAGGCAAAAAGATGCATTTTGATGTCGACCAAAATTTCCCCCCCAGTGCCACATATAATAATATGCATATACTTTGTATGTACATTCATATAAGTTTTCAATGCCTTGTGTTGATCACCTAAGCAATTTGAGATTTCTTTGCTGGTCACCAAGGGCTACCTAGTGTCCATGCCTAACTCACCAACACAATTTCGTAAGCCTTCTGATTGTCCTGAGTGCGCTATAAGCCTCGTGGTGACAAGCAAAAAAATGTCAATTTTTTGAGTTGTCACCACGGCCTCTCCTGTGTGCACGTAATGCATCATAGCTCAAATCGGAATGCACAGACACACTCCTGGACCTGGTAGCTACCTTCTGATAGCACAAAAGATGCATTTTGATGTCGACCAAAATTTCCCCCTAGTGCCAATTTATATACCTTGTATGTAGATTCATAATATATAAGTGTATTACGCCTTGTGTTGATCACCTAAGCAATTTGAGATTTCTTTGCTGGTCACCAAGGGCTACCTAGTGTCCATGCAAAACTCACCAACACAATTTCGTAAGCATTCTGATTGTCCTGAGTGCGCTATAAGCTTCGTGGTGACAAGCAAAAAGATGTCAAATTTTTTAATTGTCACCACGGCCTCTCCTGTGTACACGTGATGCATCATAGCTCAAATCGGAATGCGCAGACACACTCCTGGACCTAGTAGCTACCTTCTGATAGCAAAAAGATGCATTTTGATGTCGACCAAAATTTCCCCCTATTGCCAATATATATACTTTGTATGTAGATTCATATATAAGTGTATTACGCCTTGTGGTGATCACCTAAGCAATTTAAGATTTCTTTGCTGGTCACCAAGGGCTACCTAGTGTCCATGCCTAGCTCACCAACACAATTTCGTAAGCATTCTGATTGTCCTGAGTGCGCTATAAGCCTCGTGGTGACAAGCAAAAAAATGTCAATTTTTTGAGTTGTCACCACGGCCTCTCCTGTGTGCACGTGATGCATCATAGCTCTAATCCGAATGCACAGACACACTCCTGGACCTGGTAGCTACCTTCTGATAGCAAAAAGATGCATTTTGATGTCGACTAAAACTTCCCCCTAGTGCCAATATATATACTTTGTATGTAGATTCATATATAAGTGTATTACGCCTTGTGGTGATCACCTAAGCAATTTGAGATTTCTTTGCTGGTCACCAAGGGCTACCTAGTGTCCATAACAAACTCACCAACGCAATTTCGTAAGCATTCTGATTGTCCTGAGTGCACTATAAGCCTCGTGGTGACAAGCAAAAAAATGTCAATTTTTTGAGTTGTCACCATGGCCTCTCCTGTGTACACGTGATGCATCATAGCTCAAATCCGAATGCACAGACACACTCCTGGACCTGGTAGCTTGTGTTACGGGCCACCTATTGAGATGGGAATTGTTTCACAAGTTAGTTGACGTCCCCAACTAGGTCTGTCTAGAATATCACGTTGACATGACCCCTTCCCAATGAATTATGTAAGAAGGTGCTTAACGTCTTCTCTCCTATACTCTCCCATACATTGAAAAATATTAAGCACCTTCCATTGTAGCTGTAGTTACGAGCCACCTATTGAGATGGGAATTTTTTCAGGCGTTTGTTCACGTCCCCAACTAGGTCTGCCTAAATTATCAAATTGACACACCCCCTCCCCCATGAGCTATGCAAAAGGTGCTTATCATTTCTCTCCTATACTCCCCCATGCATTGAAAAAATGTTAAGCACCTTCCAATGTAGCTGGAGTTACAGGTCACCTATTGAGATGGGAATTGTTTCCCAAGTTAGTTCACGTCTCCAGCTAGGTCTGTGTGAAATATCAAGTTGACACGCCCCCTCCCCCATGAGCTATGCAAAAAGGTGCTTAACATTTTCTCTCCTATACTCTCCCATACATTGAGAAAAATTTAAGCACCTTCCAATGTAGCTGGAGTTACAGGTCACCTATTGAGATGGGAATTGTTTCACAAGTTAGTTCACGTCCTCAACTAGGTGTGCCTGAAATATCACGTTGACACGCCCCTACCACATGAGCTATGCAACAAGGTACTTATTGTTTTCTATTCTATACTCTCCCATACATTGAAAAATGTTTTTCACCTTTGAATGTAGCTGGAGTTACGAGCCATCTATGAGATAGGAATTGATTCACAAGTTAGTTCACATCCCAAACTATTATTATAATTTGTGGCAATTTTTGTGACTGTTATTGTCAGTACCCTTTGGTCCACAGCTGAACACAAACTGTTGTGATACAGAGAGAGTGCATTTGTAATCTCTGTGATTCCAGCTGCTGTTTAACCTTGCATGTACTGTACACTCGATGTCCTCCTGTCACACTGTACACTCAACGTCCTCCTGTCACACTGTACACTCAACGTCCACCTGTCACACTGTACACTCAACGTCCTCCTGTCACACTGTACACTCAACGTCCTCCTGTCACACTGTACACTCGATGTCCTCCTGTCACACTGTACACTCAACGTCCTCCTGTCACACTGTACACTCAACGTCCTCCTGTCACACTGTACACTCGATGTCCTCCTGTCACACTGTACACTCAACGTCCTCATGTCACACTGTACACTCAACGTCCTCCTGTCACACTGTACACTCGATGTCCTCCTGTCACACTGTACACTCAACGTCCTCCTGTCACACTGTACACTCAACGTCCTCCTGTCACACTGTACACTCAACGTCCTCCTGTCACACTGTACACTCGACGTCCTCCTGTCACACTGTACACTCAATGTCCTTCACTTTCACTGTTGCAATGTATCTCTTCTCCAGTGATCCAGTCAGTAGCTCGTCCTGGTGAGAAGCAGGTGTTTGTACAGGGTGATGTCACCAAGATGTTGACAAGACTTCTAATAGGTAATTCTCTCTCAGTGTGTGTGTGTGTGTGTGTGTGTGTGTGTGTGTGTGTGTGTGTGTGTGTGTGAGTGTGTGTGTGTGTGTGTGTGTGTGTGTGTGTGTGTGTGTGTGTGTGTGTGTGTGTGTGTATGTGTGTGTGTATGTACGTGTGGCATACATGTGAACATGCATGTTGTATAGGTATGTACTATTTTCATGTACAGTACATGTTGTACAAGACCCTCAACATGTCCTCTCCACATGTACAGACTCTTATGGACTACCTCAAAAGTATATTGAACAGGAGAACAAAGTCCATAGAGCAAAGAAGAAAGGAAAAATGATCCTTGATTTTATTCTGTATAACTCGTAATGAATCAGATATACATATTTATTTCAAATTAGCAAGTTTTTACATCAGCTCCTCATTAACTTTATAATTACTTATCATATCCTAAATTTGTTATTAAAATTAAATTTTAAATTGGAGTGCACGTGGTTATACAACAATATACAATATTTAATTATATCATCTCTATATTATAGTTATATCATATAATGCAAATTTATCTTATTAGTGATTGCAATGTGCATATATATAAGTATGTAGGTTTTAGTGTGTAATTATGTTGGCATACATACATGTGCATGTATAATATTATATATATTATGCATTCCATATTATTGTATAGGTAAATATGTAATTACAGTATAATTTTGACAAGTCATGGATACATCCATACAGATGCATGCAACATTCCTATATAGGCATAATACACCTTGTGGTGATCACTCAGGTAGTAGTTTCACATTCCGTTGCTGGCCACCAAGGGCTGCCCAGAGTCCGTGCCAAAATCACCCACACAAATTCGGATGCATACACGTACACCATCCTGAGTGTGCTATAGGCCTCGTGGTGACAAGCAAAAAATGTCAAATTTTCCTCCTTGTCACCACGGGCTCTCCTGTGTGCACACAATTCATCATAACTCAAATACAGATGTACAGACACACTACTAGAACTAGTACGGTCCTTCTGATAACAAACTTGATATGTTTTGTTGCCGACCAGAAATTCACCCCTGTGTTGTACAAATAATAATGCATATACTTTTGTATTTACATTCCAATAATAAGTGTAATACGCCTTGTGGTGACAAGCCAAAAATGTCAAACTTTCCTTCTTGTCACCACGGCCTCTCCTGTGTGTACGTAACGTATCATAGCTCAAATACGGATGCACAGACACTCTCCTGGAACTAGTACGGTCCTTCTGATAACAAAAATGACATGTTTTGTCACAGATCAAAAATTCTCCCAGGTGTCCATATGACACATAATATTGCATATACTCTTGTATGTACATTCCTACATAAGTGTAATACGCCTTGTGGTGATCACTGAGGTAATTTCACATTCCGTTGCTGGTCACCAAAGGCTGCCCAGTGTCCATGCCAAAATCACCTACACAATTTAGGATGCATACACACATCCTGAGTGTGCTATAGGCCTCGTGGTGACAAGCATAAAATGTCAAATTTTCCTCCTTGTCACCACGGCCACTCTTGTGTGCACATGATGTATCATAGCTCAAATATGGATGTACAGACACACTCCTGGAACTAGCACAGTCCTTCTGATAACAAAAATGATACGTTCTGTCGCAGATCAAATTTTCTCATAAATGTCAAATATGGCACATACGTATTGCATATACTTTTACGTACATTCTTATATTTGTGTAATGCGTTTTGTGGTGATCACTCAGGTAATAAACATTCTGTTGCTGCCGGTCACCAAGGGCTGTCCAGTGTCCATATCGAAATCAGCAACACAAATGCAGATGCATGTATCCCATTCCGGATGTGCTAAGGAGTGCATGGTGACAAGCTAAAAAATGTCAAATTAATTGCCAGTCACCATGGCCTTTCCAGTGTCCATACAACACATCACAGTACAAACGCCGATGCATGTACACTTTCCTAAAAGTGCTGGTACATAGTAACCAAGAAGTCCGATTGTACTCACGTACGTACGTATAAAGCGGAATCACCGAAGAATTTGAATTTGCGTTTATTTGCGTTTCAACCGATTCAAATCAGTTTATTTGCGTTAATGTTGAATATCTGCACGAGAAGCTTCTTGTACCTCCATGTGGAGACGCGTATGGTGTACAGACTCTGACTGGAATATTCGCAGTGATCTTCTCTAATGGGAAACTGTCCGAGCTGGGAAACGGATCCTCCATTAGACTCTCCACCGGAAGAAAATCAGGTAATTCTTTCTCGTTCTGGGAGTGTACGGTCATTTTCACTTGTAAAAGGATTAGGAAGTCGCATTGACATTGCTCGTCACTTTGTGGGCAGTGTCCTTAGGATAGAGGTAACGATGTATGCAGTGTCCTTAGTATAGAGGTCTCGGTATGGACTGTGTCCTTAATATAGAGGTAACGATGTATGCAGTGTCCTTAGGATAGAGGTAACGATGTATGCAGTGTCCTTAGTATAGAGGTCACTGTATGGACTGTGTCCTTAATATAGAGGTAACGATGTATGGAGTGTCCTTGGTATGGAGGTAACACTATATGTAGTGTCCTTAATATAGAGACCCCACTGTACGGGTGTAGTGTTCTAGCTCGGTATACAAACAGGAATTGCTTCAATAAGTGTAAACAAATCAAGCTCAATGACTTCAATCTGGCAGTGGTCTTGTATCTGCTCGTGTGTCTTACCTAGCGGTCACCCACCCAACTGACTCCTAGCGGTCACCCACCCAACTGACTCCTAGCGGTCACCCACCCAACTGACTCCTAGCGGTCACCCACCCAACTGACTCCTAGCAGTCACCCACCCAACTGACTCCTAGCGGTCACCCACCCAACTGACTCCTAGCGGTCACCCACCCAACTGACTCCTAGCGGTCACCCACCCAACTGACTCCTAGCGGTCACCCACCCAACTGACTCCTAGCGGTCACCCACCCAACTGACTCCTAGCGGTCACCCACCCAACTGACTCCTAGCGGTCACCCACCCAACTGACTCCTAGCGGTCACCCACCCAACTGACTCCTAGCGGTCACCCACCCAACTGACTCCTAGCGGTCACCCACCCAACTGACTCCTAGCGGTCACCCACCCAACTGACTCCTAGCGGTCACCCACCCAACTGACTCCTAGCAGTCACCCACCCAACTGACAACAGATGTTGGATGATGTCCTACATACATACACCATTGTACAAGGCTTGGCTACAATTTTTGTGTAATTTGTTGCAGTCATCAATTAGGAAAGCCATAATATGGATAATTAATCAGATTGATTTTGGTAACCATTTTTGATTACAAATTTCCATAGTAATCTCCAAATGATGATTACAGGACATCATCAATGTGTGCATGCATAGACCATAGAGCGAATGTGCTTAAGATAATGTACAACATGCTACAAACTGCCTATATACTGTATAGCGGGACATTTTCACGGGACAAAATTTTCACAGATTTCACAGTTGGCCTAACATCCGCAAAAATAAAATCTGCGAATTAGGCATTCTTGATGTTCTATCACGTGACTGTGGCCAGCATCTGTGAAAATTTTATCCGCAAATTTTTATTTTTGAAGCCATCCACAAATATTTTGTCCTGCGACAATTTCCCGCTATACGGTATCCTTGAATTGGATTGACCACATTGATATATGGATATGGAATCTTATTTAACGTGGGTGAGCCTTTAGCCCTGGGGGCTACTATACTAGACGCCCACCAACCATGAAGAATGCATGAAGAAGACGAATTCACCTTCAAACGTGACTAGGAACCAAGAGAGAGGGTCTGGTCACCACACATAGAGTGCATCAATGCAGAGGTGTTGGAATAGTCCGCATAGCGAAATCGCATGGTATGGCATGGATATGAGCATGCAGTTGTCGTGCAGAAGTACCACGAACCTCCTGTCTACCTGAGAGCTGAACTCCAACCGACCTATGTTCGTACATACAGTCGAAAATTGTCCTCACTCTTTTGTGCAATTGAGTGCCTGCTCTGGCGTGCGAACTTGATGTTGAAATCTCATGCGATAGCAAACGAACCTGTAGTTTTGAGCGTAATTGCATGATTACGTAATTTGCAAGAATTTACATTTCTTCTTATGTACGTACATATATACAGTCGATTTGCCTAGTAATGGTCAATGCACAGAGTTCATTCCAATGCTCACTGCCTTCAGCTTTGCCTGTGCTGGTACATGGGTGCAGGAAAACCTTCGCAAATTCTCACAACTTGCAATTGACCATTTTTAGTCATTTCGACTGTACATACATACGTAGCTCAGTTGGAGTTCAGTGTTGTGGGTGCCACTCTGAGTAGCCTGTGGCTATCAGTCCCCAAGCCAAATTGAATCCTGGTAACTGGTAAAATGTGTACGTCCAACTGGCAGATGAGGTCACTAACATCACAGACGCACTCACAAGTGCATAGGAGTAGTGTACTGTGTACTGTGGCTAACGGTCCCCATGTCAAATATAGACACATAATACCTGATGAAGGAAGGATTCGATATGGTCCTACTGTTTGTGTATCTCTCATCCTTCCAATCCACCCACACCACCCTGGTCAATCTGATTGAGCTGTTTACACACTGGTTGATGTATGTGTAACGAACTTTGCAATCGGCATCCAAACCACACTCCTGTGAACACATGTAGAGTCCCATATTAGATCAATCTGTATCGTTATTTGAGGGGGGCGTTGTGTATTAGGGAGTTCAATGTAATCACGATATCCAATTGTGTCACACTGAGAACAAGTAGATTTAATGGATGGTGAGATTAACATTGATTGACTATCTTTATTTGGTTAGTATCGCCACACACTACCCTCTGCATTGTCATTGAATGTCAACATGTGTACGCATAGCACACACTCCTGGTCAGTACACACTCCTGGTTAGCACACACTCCTGGTTAGCACACACTCCTGGTTAGTACACACTCCTGGTTAGCACACACTCCTGGTCAGTACACACTCCTGGTTAGCACACACTCCTGGTCAGTACACACTCCTGGTTAGCACACACTCCTGGTCAGTACACACTCCTGGTCAGTACACACTCCTGGTCAGTACACACTCCTGGTTAGTAAACTCCTGGTTAGTACACACTCCTGGTTAGCACACACTCCTGGTCAGTACACACTCCTGGTCAGTACACACTCCTGGTCAGTACACACTCCTGGTTAGTAAACTCCTGGTTAGTACACACTCCTGGTTAGTACACACTCCTGGTTAGCACACACTCCTGGTTAGTACACACTCCTGGTTAGTACACACTCCTGGTTAGTACACACTCCTGGTTAGCACACACTCCTGGTTAGTACACACTCCTGGTTAGCACACACTCCTGGTTAGCACACACTCCTGGTTAGTACACACTTCTGGTTGGTACACACTCCTGGTTAGTACATACTCCTGGTTAGTACATACTCCTGGTTAGTACACACTCCTGGTTAGTACACAATCCTGGTTAGCACACACTCCTGGTTAGTACACACTTCTGGTTAGCACACACTCCTGGTTAGTACACACTCCTAGTTAGTACACACTCCTGGTTAGCACACACTCCTGGTCAGTACACACTCCTGGTCAGTACACACTCCTGGTCAGTACACACTCCTGGTTAGTAAACTCCTGGTTAGTACACACTCCTGGTTAGTACACACTCCTGGTTAGCACACACTCCTGGTTAGTACACACTCCTGGTTAGTACACACTCCTGGTTAGTACACACTCCTGGTTAGCACACACTCCTGGTCAGTACACACTCCTGGTTAGCACACACTCCTGGTCAGTACACACTCCTGGTCAGTACACACTCCTGGTTAGCACACACTCCTGGTCAGTACACACTCCTGGTCAGTACACACTCCTGGTCAGTACACACTCCTGGTTAGTAAACTCCTGGTTAGTACACACTCCTGGTTAGCACACACTCCTGGTCAGTACACACTCCTGGTCAGTACACACTCCTGGTCAGTACACACTCCTGGTTAGTAAACTCCTGGTTAGTACACACTCCTGGTTAGTACACACTCCTGGTTAGCACACACTCCTGGTTAGTACACACTCCTGGTTAGTACACACTCCTGGTTAGTACACACTCCTGGTTAGCACACACTCCTGGTTAGTACACACTCCTGGTTAGCACACACTCCTGGTTAGCACACACTCCTGGTTAGTACACACTTCTGGTTGGTACACACTCCTGGTTAGTACATACTCCTGGTTAGTACATACTCCTGGTTAGTACACACTCCTGGTTAGTACACAATCCTGGTTAGCACACACTCCTGGTTAGTACACACTTCTGGTTAGCACACACTCCTGGTTAGTACACACTCCTAGTTAGTACACACTCCTGGTTAGCACACACTCCTGGTCAGTACACACTCCTGGTCAGTACACACTCCTGGTCAGTACACACTCCTGGTTAGTAAACTCCTGGTTAGTACACACTCCTGGTTAGTACACACTCCTGGTTAGCACACACTCCTGGTTAGTACACACTCCTGGTTAGTACACACTCCTGGTTAGTACACACTCCTGGTTAGCACACACTCCTGGTTAGTACACACTCCTGGTTAGCACACACTCCTGGTTAGCACACACTCCTGGTTAGTACACACTTCTGGTTGGTACACACTCCTGGTTAGTACATACTCCTGGTTAGTACATACTCCTGGTTAGTACACACTCCTGGTTAGTACACAATCCTGGTTAGCACACACTCCTGGTTAGTACACACTTCTGGTTAGCACACACTCCTGGTTAGTACACACTCCTAGTTAGTACACACTCCTGGTTAGTACATACTCCTGGTTAGTACACACTCCTGGTTAGTACACACTCCTGGTTAGCACATACTCCTTGTTAGTACACACTCCTGGTTAGTACACACTCCTGGTTAGTA
>OZ026551.1:904017-906517 GCA_964020155.1 Chondrilla cf. caribensis | reverse complement strand
GCAAGGAAACATCTGTCTTATCACCTCACTGTCTATGGTTGAAATTGATAGTTGAAGGTTCTAGACTGGAACCCTTTGAAGTTTTGTGTTGTTGTCTTGTCTATGGCTTCAGTACTCTCAGGTTAATATGGTGTGTGTGTGTGTGTGTGTGTGTGTGTGTGTGTGTGTGTGTGTGTGTGTGTGTGTGTGTGCAAATGTGTGTGTGTGTGTGTGTGTGTGTGTGTGTGTGTGTGTGTGTGCGTGTTCACCACCACAATGAGATGATCTCTCATACACCTGTTAAATCTGACCTTCACCACAAGACGATTCAATTCCAATTTGAGGCGATTGATTGTGTACACATACACCATTGTGGTAAGCTGCCCACCACCACGAGGTAATTCAAGCAGCTGCTCCCAAATCTTCTCTGTATGTAAAGCAACTCACTACAACAAGGTGATTGTGCGTCTCCTATGTCAGCGTGTTGACCACTGTAACATTGAAAACTTTGTACAGTGGAACCTCTCTATTACAAACCTCTGATTTGCAGAAATCTCTGTAATATGGACACCATTCTGTGGCCCAGTGTAGTACTGTAGTGTATTGAGTGACCTCTGAATTGAGGACACCTCTAAAATGCAGACTAATATCGAGGTCCCAAAGTGTCCTTAATAGAGAGGTTCCACTGTACATATCCCTCACATACATACACATGTCAAGTTGTATGTGTGCCCTATAATGGATATGACCAATGTTACATTAACCAGAGTACCCAGCAGAATTTGAAAGAGTGTCAATAATACATTTACTTTGAAGTGTGAGGATTACCTATCAAACCTCTCTGATCTCACCAAGGTGGGAATTAGTATCTATTGCCGCTAGACATTCAGTCCTCCTTCATCCTGGGCACTTGGTGGGATGGTCCAGCAGGCTGGACTAATCACCACTGTGTCCTGGTTGGTGGGATGGTCTAGCAGGCTAGACTACTCACTACTGTGTCCTGGTTGGTGGGATGGTCTAGCAGGCTAGACTACTCATTACTATGTCCTGGTTGGTGGGATGGTCTAGCAGGCTAGACTACTCATTACTATGTCCTGGTTGGTGGGATGGTCTAGCAGGCTAGACTACTCATTACTATGTCCTGGTTGGAGGGATGGTCTAGCAGGCTAGACTACTCATTACTATGTCCTGGTTGGAGGGATGGTCTAGCAGGCTAGACTACTCACTACTATGTCCTGGCTGGTGGGATGGTCTAGCAGGCTAGACTACTCATTACTATGTCCTGGTTGGAGGGATGGTCTAGCAGGCTAGACTACTCATTACTATGTCCTGGTTGGAGGGATGGTCTAGCAGGCTAGACTACTCATTACTATGTCCTGGTTGGTGGGATGGTCTAGCAGGCTAGACTACTCACTACTACATAGTATCATGGTTGGTGATGGTGATTATTCAACAGTGTTGAACCAGGCACACTTGTACAGTCATATGGCTCCTGCACCCATAAGGCTTCTACCGCTCTTGTAAGGCTTCTTCCCATCACAGGAGGTCTGCATATACTTTTCGAAGTGTATTTCAATAGGGAGTTGTTGACTACCGGGAGGTGACAGAATGTGTCACATGTCAAACCGTTGTGGGCCAGAGGGTGACATATGTACTACGTACATCTCACCACATACCACCTGTCCCTACTACCTTAAGCAGATGTCGTCTTCTCAGCTCATGTTTCATCTTCCCTGTTACCTCATTTTTGGAGTAGAGTTGCAATGCATCTTATCTTTGTCATCAGTGTGATCTCATTGTGTGTTGTGATAACAGGATGAGTTGTAGAAGGGCTCAATGTGTAGAGTGTGTGTGTGTGCTTATTTGAGTATGAGTCTAGGGTGTGTGTGTGTGTGTGTGTGTGTGTGTGTGTGTGTGTGTGTGTGTGTGTGTGTGTGTGTAGTGTTTTTTTGTGTGTGTATATGTGCTTATTTGAGTTAGGGTGTAGTGTGTGTGTGTGTGTGTGTGTGTGTGTGTGTGTGTGTGTGTGCTTATTTGAGTATGGGTGTAGTGTGTGTGTGTGTGTGTGTGTGTGTGTGTGTGTGTGTGTGTGTGTGTGTGTGTGTGTGTCTGTGCATGCACAGATGCATGTTAAGGTACGCATGAATTCATTCCAGCTCTCAAATCAAGTTTATTAAGGATGAGGTGGGTCACTCGCACCCCCCTCCCTGGGTTTAATGTCCAACATGACTTCATCCGTCCACATCTCCCTCCCGACCACAAGGGAAGCAGTCACCTCATCTTCTCACAACGTCACCTTCTCAGAGTCTTGTGTGGTCAGGTCACAATCAGCTGCTGTTATTGTATGTAAGCACATTGACAGCTGCTGTGAAATGCTTGTAGTCACCCATTGTGAGGTCAGGATGTGTACACAAGCTTACACTGTGTACAAGCGATTGGAGTTCCTGGAGGGGTAATGACTTCCTGTGATGTCATCACTCAATGAATGTAATTACAATAACGTATACCATATGTGTGGAAA
>OZ026551.1:849017-896517 GCA_964020155.1 Chondrilla cf. caribensis | reverse complement strand
GGGGAGCGATCCTATTTTGATCTGATACCTGAGAGCCCCTTTGATGAAGGTGTGTGTGTGTGTGTGTGTGTGTGTGTGTGTGTGTGTGTGTGTGTGTGTGTGTGTGCGTGTGTGTGTGTGTGTGTGTGTGTGCACGTGTGCACGTGTGCACGTGTGTGTGGTTGGCACACTCCTGGTTATGTAGTACATACTCCTGGTTAGTACACACTCCTGGTTAGTACACACTCCTGGTTAGTACACACTCCTAGTTAGTACACACTCCTGATTAGTACACACTCCTGGTTAGTACACACTCCTAGTTAGTACGCACTCCTGGTTAGTACACACTCCGGTTAGTACACACTCCCGATATATTGTACAAGGGCCACTGAATGTACTGGAGGTCACTAACAGAGGATCACGTACAGGAATCACTGTACTATTACCTTCCTCTTTAACTGCTGCTTCACAGATGACGAGTCTGGCGAAATGCCTCTAATGAAGTTGACTGACGAGGACAGACAGGTCCTTATGGAGAGTCTGAAGGAAGTGGAGATAGACTACCCCCAGTTGGAGCTACTGGACACTATTGGAGAAGGTGTGTACAGTGCACACACAATCATCATCTGTGGTGTTCATCTACACTACATATAGTACAGTGTGTGTGTATATGTGAAATGTACAGTATGTATGGTAGTTTGTACAGTACATATAAACTGTATGTGTGTACCTAATATTATGAACACTAGAAGAATGTTATATTCCTGTGATGTATGTGCCTTTTAGTATGTGTCTATGTGTGTATGTGTGCACGCAGGCACACACACACACACACACACACACACACACACACACACACACACACACACACACACACACACACACACACACACACACACACACACACACACACACACACACACACACACACACACACACACACACACACAGTACACACTATAAGTGACTTATGTACTTATATCCCCCCTGTACCCCCCCCCCGCAGGTGCATTTGGCAAGGTTCACAAGGGAGTCTTGATCTTGCCGGCCTACAACTCACAGCAAGGATACACGAAGACCCTGGTGGCCGTGAAAACGATAAAGAGTCAGTGTGTCTGCTTGGGTACCATGTGTGTCTAAACGTTGAGTACTGTGTGTCTAGACGTTTAATATTGAGTGTCTGGACATAGAATACTGTGTCTCTAAACATTAATTACTGTAAGTACATATCCATGTTGCATGTAGTACGTAAATACATGTCCCTATTGCATGTAGTGAACGCATGTCTGTTACATGTTGTTAACACATGTTCATGTTGCATGTTGTAAACACATGTTCATGTTGCATGTTGTAAACACATGTCCCTGTTGCATGGAGTAAACACATGTTCATGCCTCATGTTGTAAACACATGTCCCTGTTGCATGTTGTAAACACATGTTCATGCCTCATGTTGTTGCATGCAGGCTACTCAACCAAGGAGGAGCTGAAGTCCTTTCTGAGAGAGAGTGCTCTCATGAAACACTTCAACCATCCCAACGTCCTGGGTCTCATAGGGATCTGCCTCAACACCCCCGACCATGTGCCCTACATCGTACTGCCCTTCATGGCCAATGGAGACTTGAGGAGCTTCCTGAGAGCAAAACGAGGAGGTCGGACGTCAGTGAGCCAGCTACCAAACGGTCTCACTCTGGAGCACTTGTTGCTGATCTGCCACCAGATCTCCTGTGGGATGGCCTATCTGGCTGAATCCAAGTTTGTTCACCGAGATCTGGCAGCTAGGAACTGCATGTGAGTGACATGTAGCAGAGAATGTAGTGTGAGGTGGTGAGGATGTAGTTTTTGGGTGAATGGTGGGGATGAAGGGGAAGATGTGGCCTTTGATGATGAGCGTGTAGTGTTAGATGTGGCATTTGATGGTGACTGGAAAGTGTTAGATGTAGTGTTAGATGGTGAAGATGTGGTGTTAGATGGTGAAGATGTAGTGTTAGATGGTGAGGATGTAGTGTTTGGGTGAATGGCAAGGATGGAGGGGTAGATGGTGGGTGTGTAGTGGTAGATGGTGAGTGTGTAGTGGTAGATGTGGTGTTAGATGGTGAGTGTGTAGTGGTAGATGGTGGGTGTGTAGTGTTAGATGGTGAGTGTGTAGTGGTAAGTGTGGTGTTAGATGGCTAGGATCCACAGATATATATGTAGTGTTATAGTATTGCATCCATCAATCCATCCTCCTTGTAGGATTGACGATGACCTGAATGTGAAAGTGGCTGATTTTGGTCTAACAAGAGACATTTACATGGTGGACTACTACAAGCAGGCCAGACTAGGGAGAGTCCCTGTGAAGTGGATGGCACCTGAGAGTCTGTTCGACAGAGTGTACAATAACAAGACCGATGTGGTGTGTGTGTGTGTGTGTGTGTGTGTGTGTGTGTGTGTGTGTGTGTGTGTGTGTGTGTGTGTGTGTGTGTGTGTGTGTGTGTGTGTGTGTGTGTGTGTGTGTGTGTGTGTGTGTGTGTGCTTTGTACATCTTATTTTGTGTGTTTATGTGTGTGTGAATGCATGTCTGCAGTAGCTGTTTGTTTGTGTTTGTGTGTATATACATGTATGCATGTGTATATGTGTATGTATTGCACACACCAACAGTGTGTATCATCTCGTATACTTGAGTTTGTCTCTAACTCTACTCGTTCCTCTCTTCTGTTCTGAAGTGGTCCTTTGGAGTAACCTGCTGGGAGGTGTTCAGCTTAGGAAGAACGCCCTACGCTGGCATGGCCAACCATGAGATTGGGCCTTACCTTGAGAAGGGAGGCAGACTGAGTAAACCCCCACTCTGTCCAGACAATATGTGAGTGGGCGTGACCCGTTATACTATGTAATAATAGGTATGACATAGTTGTGTGTGTGTGTGTGTGTGTGTGTGTGTGTGTGTGTGTGTGTGTGTGTGTGTGTGTGTGTGTGTGTGTGTCACGTGTGTGTGTGTGTGTGTGTGTGTGCGCGTGTGTGTGTGTGTGTGTGTGTGTGTGTGTGTGTGTGTGTGCCCGTGCTTTGATGTATATCACATGGAAGGTTGAGATCTGTACACAAATAAGTCAAAATGTCATATTTATGATGGAATGCCTCCTCTTCAATCCAACATTGTAGGTATGCCGTAATAAGATGGTGCTGGGATGGAATCCCCGAGGAAAGACCTTCCTTCAGAGTTTTAGCTGACGACATTAGAAACCTTGTACCTGAGAATTGTGCCACTGTATGAAGTCACATGACAATCACCTGACATGTACCCTGCTGAGCATTTCTGTTTTTTGTATGTTTTGAGTCAGTTTTGAACCTCTTGTGTCAAGAACAAGTTATCAGTTGCCAGCCAGGTGGCTGATTGCATGTGCCAGAACCTGTCCTATATTAATATCACTGTACAATCATTATAATAATTTCAATATAATGTAATATATTAGTGAATTGGCGTGTTATTTTGAAATTACTACGTATGTTAGAATTATAATATTATTATATAGCAATGTATAATTGCAATATGCATGTATA
The DNA here is from genome assembly GCA_964020155.1 of Chondrilla cf. caribensis. Classification (NCBI taxonomy): domain Eukaryota; kingdom Metazoa; phylum Porifera; class Demospongiae; order Chondrillida; family Chondrillidae; genus Chondrilla; species Chondrilla cf. caribensis. Next base: position 893,002 of record OZ026551.1, on the reverse strand, counting down.
TGTACATCTTCATTATTATAAATTTATGTAATATATAATATAATATATGTACATGTGTGTCTGTTTTCATGGCAACAACGTACATCGCCATAATACTTATATACGTACATACAGTTGAATAATATAATAATTATAAGAATGAAATGGGATATACATAATATTATGTGCAATTGCAAGCACACGCGTGTGCACATGCATGCATACAATAATATACTGTTACTTATCACACACCCACTCAATATGGTCATTATATATACATGCATGGCCAGAATATAGTTTCTGTACATTATGATCTAAAATGTGTTAGAGGATCCACATTTCTCCTCCTATTGCACATTTATACATGTAATACTTGCTATTCTTCCTGTACTGTAGCTAGCTGCTGATGTGTTTGTGGTCAGCAGAAGAGTTGTTGACATCAAAGAGGTCAAGGAACTGAGTCCTGATGTTGATATTGGAAGTAGTGATTCACAGAATAAAGCTCAAGAGGTAAACACACCTCATTTGTGTGGTCTGCATAGATTGTGTTCAGAGAGTCAACACCTGTACTCATGTGTTGTATCAGATTCAGTGAGTACCTGTTATGTGTGCACACTCCTTGACTATAATGTACAGACATTGTGTAATGCATGTGTGATGGTTGTGAGTGAGTGGGCGGATTTGCTGGTTGTGAGTGAGTGGGTTGATGTGATGGTTGTGAGTGAGCGGTTGCTAGTATTTGCTAACAGCAATCCATTCTTCTTATCTTCTTCAGGTGGAAGTGAAGGAAAGATCAGGACTGCCTTTGTTAGGCTAACTTGATGGCTTCGCCTTTGTATATCATTATAGAATGCATGTCGTATAAACCAGATACTCTATTCTCGTGAAAGCGTTCGTTGCGAGGTTTCTGGACTTTCGTGCAGGTTTAATGAAGGGGAATACCCATTATGAGGTGGGGGTGATTAAAATGGCGTTAAAGTCATCGACAGATAGAAAATGTTCGTGTGTTTCTCCAGACGCTTTCTGGCTTTTGAGCTCTAAGCAACGTGAAGGTGCGCATATTATTTGTTGACACACAGAACTTTCTGTCAGTATTCGTATTTGCGTAGTGAATCCCAAGCAAGTTGTAAACTGATTACGTTTATCACGTTCTGGAAGCCCTAGAAATGGAGTAAAGTCCTATTGCACGACTCTGTACGGTTCCACTCTCAATTCAGATATATGTGGTCCCGCTTAATCCAATGGTTACCCCTGGCTGGTGTACAAGGCTCTTTGGTTTGGGATTATCTTCGGCCTTGTATCGCACCTTGTTCCTTTATTTGGATAATGATGTGGTTTCTCCACTCCTCACACCTCACATACTCGCACTGCACGTATACCTTCTAATGATGTCAGGAGCTCCAGTTCTAGTTATGTTGATCTGTGTGTCTTCTCTTTATTCAGGACTTGAAATTCTACATCAAAGAGAAGGCCTCATTACTGAGGTAGAATGTGGAAGGATTGGAAGTACTCATCCTTATAATATACACGAAGTGGTGGCTCAAATGATTGTAGCTAAAAGTATTAGTGAAAGTTTGAAATTTTGTGAGATTTGTGAGCAATATCAATTATTGGACAGATATGACATGGAACCAATCAAAGGTGTGTCTGTGTGTGATCTGTGTATAATTTACTCTAAATTTGTACAGTTTTCCATGAAATGGTAGTAATAATTTCCAAATGCATTACTTGGTAACATTATACTGTGTTAATTTTGTGAATTGTTGTTAATCCAGGACCATGTTATATGCCATGGTGATATTCTATCCACCAAGTTTATTTGTGCAAATCCACTTTTATTATTATCTGAATAAGAATTTGGCTAGTCTACTCACCTTGTTGATCCAACTCATTTTCCCCTCAATTTCCTAAACTTCACTGTAGTTATACTTTTCCCATTTGATTTGACACAGATAATAATATTATGCATGTAAATTCCTAAAAAAGGCACTTTTGGCATATTATATGTAGTACATGTATGCAAGTTCTTTCTGTGTGTATGTACATATGTACGTATATATGTACGTACAGTGATTTCTTGTTAATCCGCCACCGCTTTATCTGCCCAACCTTTAATCTGCTACAATTTCCCATTACCAATGTAATGTACAGGTACTAATGAATATCCAGTTAATCCACCAAATTCATTAATCCACCATATTCTTTGAAAACGAATTGGGGTGAATTAACCAGTATATTCACTGTATGTGTATTTCTCAATGGTAATGTATTTATATGTGTACATATGCATGTGCACTTGTGTGTACATACATACGTATGTACGTATTCTTTTGCATATATACATATGTATACTATGTATTTGCACATGAGACTGTGTGTATATGATATTTGCACATACAGGTACGTACATACAATATGTGTGTGTGTGGTCCATTTACATGCATAATTTTATGTTGTATGTGTGTCTACTGTATTGTATTTTATGTGGTATTCCAAAGTTTGTCTATCCTCTCCATGTACATATGAAGTGATTTGATACTCTACTTGGTTACAGTATCATTTGATGACATTGTTTCCAGTTCTTGTGGATGTTTATCATAAGGAACAGCTAGTGACCAAAGAGGAAGCTGAAAAAGTTGCTTTTGATGTAAGTGTGTGGAAGTTGGTAGGAGTTACTGTCAACAAAGATGCTAGTACTGCTGCAAGAATAGCTGACATCTTGGATAAATATGGCTTCACTGATGTTGCAAAACACATTAGAGGTAAGTGTGTGTACTCTGGTTTGTGTGTATAAATACTGTACAGGATCCCTTTGAAAAGGCAATATTATCTTGAATATTAGCTGTATGCTGCATTCATGCATCTCTTATACTCTCTGTATGTGTGTGTACATCGATCATTGTAGTAAATTACATGTAAATTCATGGTGGATGTAAATTCCTATTTAAAGGCCTTTTAGGCATATTATTATATGTAGTACATGTATATATACAAGTTACTTGTCTCTGTGTATGTATATTTCACTATGGTATTGTATGTATATGTGTACATATGCATATGCACTTGTATGCACATACACATATGTATGTACGTATACTTTTGCATGTACGTATACATATGTTTGTGTTTGCTATGTATCTGTTCATGAGACTGTGTGTATAATATGATATTTGTACATAGAAGTGTATGTGTGTGGTGCATGTACGTACATGCATAATTGTATGTTGTATGTGTGTGAGTGTGTGCCATATAATTGTGTACAACGTATACATTTTCTGGTTATTAAATTAACAATTGCCGTGCATTTGCAATTCACGACATTTTAATTTGATGCACTATGACATGTGTGTGATTGTTGGTATTCCAAAGTCTGTCTATCCTCTCCATGTACATATGAAGTGATTTGATACTCTACTTGGTTACAGTATCATTTGATGACATTGTTTTCAGTTTTTGTGGATGTTTATCATAAAGAACAGCTAATGACAAGAGAGGAAGCTGACAAGGTTGCTTTTAATGTACGGGGGTGGGCACAAGTTGCTGTCACCAAAGATGCTAGTACTGCTGCAAGAATAGCTGACATCTTGGATAAGTATGGCTTCAATTATATTGCACGACACATTAGAGGTAAGTGTGTGTTCTCTGGTCTGTGTGTATAAATACTGTACAGGATCCCTTTGAAAAGGCACAATTATCTTGAATATTTGCTGTATGCTGCACTCATGCATCTCTTGTACTCTCTGTATGTGTGTGTACATCGATCATTGTAGTAAATTACATGTAAATTCATGGTGCATGTAAATTCCTATTTACAGTACTTTTGGCATATTGTAAGTATGTAGTACATGTATATATACAAGTCCTTTTCTCTGTGTATGTACTATGTATATTTTACTATGGTGTTGTATGTATATGTGTACATCTGTATGTGCACTTGTGTGTACATGTACGTAGTAGTTATACCCTGCTTTTGATGTGTACTGTGCTGATGTACTAAGTGTTAGTGGTACCAATGAAAAAAATCGAAGGTGGCCAATTTCGTTCAAACTTGGATCGAAGATGTCATTTGGCTAACTCTATCCAACGGTACATTTTGTTTTCAATTTCGTTCAGTTTATGCTGAGTTATGGCTCAAAAACTGCAATTTTCGGCATTAATTTTCGGTTATTGTTCTAGCACAGATCAGCCACAAAAGTGACTCCTCTCGAAACTTGTCCATTACGAGAATCGCTTGATATCTACCAAACGTTGATAGGAATAGCCCGAAAGAAAGTGATCTGTTGGAGTAGCAGTTCACTTTCTGCACCTTCGTCACCAACTGTTCATATGTCCAACATCACAGCAACCGATTGTGAGCGCCGATGAAAATGCACCTCACACAGGAAGATACCTCCTATATCAAGCTACCCATAAACTTAATGCGAGAATCTGGAGGCATTTTAAACCACTAGAACAGAAGGCATATTTTTATGAGAAAATTGCACTGTATCGGAATAACCCTATAACAAAGAGAGTTATCTTTAGAGGCCTTTTGAATTACTCTGTAGGGTGTATCGATACATGCATTATGATATTATGGATCAAGAAATGCTCAAACAAAATGAATCGCAATTAAATCGCTCGACCCAGCGACATTATAACAGGTTGCGCAATACAACGGAACACGTGACATGTTTGATTAACGGCGATGACATCTTCGATCCAAGTTTGAACGAAATTGGCCACCTTGAATTGTTTCATTGTTATCCCTAACTTAGTGCATCCGCACAGTACACACCGAAAGCAGGGTATAACTAGTATGTACCCCATAGGCACATTCATTTACTCGGGCTGGTGTCGATTGAGGTTTTCAATGAGGAGCAGCAAGAAGGCCAAATAACACTGCAGCAATCACCGTTCATTCGGTGAATTAATACTCCAAGGCTCGTTGTTTCAGCAAGATTCCTATTTTGTTCATTCGTTCGGTAAATTTAATACTCCGAGGCTCGTTGTTTTGGCAAGTTTCCTCTTTCGGTCATTCGTTCGGTAGATATACTAAGGCTCTTGGGTTCGTCAAGTTTCCTCATTCGTTCAGTAAATAATCTATAAGGGTAGCAGGTTCAGCAAGTTTCCTTGTTCGTTTGGTAAATATTTCAAGGCTCGTGGGTTCAGCGAGTTTCCTCGTTTGCTCAGTAGCTATCCGAAGCTTGTTAGATTATAAATAATGCCACTTACAAAAACCGGGGTACATCACAAATGTACCCCAGTACATCGCGAATGTACTCCTGTCAGCGCTTTTGTAGTTGATTGAAAATGCCCACTACAGGGTACATGCTTAATTATTGTATGTTGTGTGTGTGAGTGTGTGCCATATAATTGTGTTCAAAGACATTTTCCAGTTATTAAATTAACAATTGCCATGTATTTGCAATTCATGACATTTTAAGTTGATACACTATGCCGTGTGTGATTGTTGGTATTCCAAAGTCTGTCTATCCTCTCCATGTACATATGAAGTGATTTGATACTCTACTTGGTTACAGTATCATTTGATGACATTGTTTCTAGTTCTTGTGGATGTTTATCATAAGGAACAGCTCGTGACAAGAGAGGAAGCTAAATAGGCTGCTCCTGATGTATGGGGGTGGGAATGGAGGTTGGCAGAAGCTGCTGTCACCAAAGATGCTAGTACTGCTGCAAGAATAGCTGACATCTTGGATAAATATGGGTACAATGATGTTGCAAAACATATTAGAAGTAAGTGTGTGTACTCTAGTCTGTGTGTATGAATACTGTACAGTATCCCTTTAAAAAGGCACAATTATCTTGAATATTAGCTGTATGCTACATTCATGCATCTCTTGTACTCTCTGTATGTGTGTGTACATCGATCATTGTAGTAAATTACATGTAAGTTAATTGTGCATGTAAATTCCTATTTAAAGGCCTTTTTGGCATATTATATGTAGTACATGTATATATGCTGTACAAGTTCTTTGCTGTGTGTATGTACATATGTATATTTTGCTATGGTATTGTATGTATATGTGTACATCTGCATGTGCACTTGTGTGTACATGTACGTAGTAGTTATACCCCACTTTTGGTGTGTACTGTGCGGATGTACTAAGTGTTAGTGGTACCAATGAAAAAAATCGAAGGTGGCCAATTTCGTTCAAACTTGGATCGAAGATGTTATTTGGCTAGCTCTATCCAACGGTACATTTTGTTTTCAATTTCGTTAAGTTTACGCTGAGTTATGGCTCAAAAACTGCAATTTTTGCCGTTAATTTTCGGTTATTGTTCTAGCACAGATCAGCCACAAAAGTGACTCCTCTCGAAACTTGTCCATTACGAGAATCGCTTGATATCTACCAAACGTTGATAGGAATAGCCTGAAAGAAAGTGATCTGTTGGAGTAGCAGTTCACTTTCTGCACCTTCATCACCAACTGTTTATATGTCCAACATCACTGCAACCGATTGTGAGCGCCGATGAAAATGCTCCTCACACAGGGAGATGCCTCCGATATCAAACAACCCATAAACTTAATGCGAGAATCTGGAGGCATTTTAAACCACTAGAACAGCAGGCATATTTTTATGAGAAATGTGCAATGTATCGGAATAAACCTATAACAAAGAGAGTTATCTTTAGAGCCCTTTTGAATTACTCTGTAGGGTACATTGATACATACATTATGATATCATGGATCAAGAAATGCTCAAACAAAACGAATGGCATGCAATTAAATCACTCGACCCGGCGACATTATAACAGGTTGTGCAATACAACGGTACACGTGACATGTTTGATTAACGGCGATGACATCTTCGATCCAAGTTTGAACGAAATTGGCCTCCTTGAATTGTTTCATTGTTATCCCTACTTTTGTAGTTGATTGAAAACGCCCACGCATCGGGGTACATGCTTAATTATTGTATGTTGTATGTGTGTAAGTGTGTGTCATATAATTGTGTTCAAAGACATTTTCCAGTTATTAAATTAACAATTTCCGTGTATTTGCAATTCATGACATTTTAAGTTGATGCTCTATCACATGTGTGATTGTTGGTATTCCAAAGTCTGTCTATCCTCTCCATGTACATATGAAGTGATTTGATACTCTAGTTGGTTACAGTATCATTTGATGACATTGTTTTCAGTTTTTATGAATGTTTACCATAAGGAAAATCTAGTGACAAATAGGAAGCTAAAACGGTTGCTTCTACTGAATACATGGTGGGATGGGATTGGCAACCGAGGTGGGCAGATGTTGCTGTCACCAAAGATCCTAGTACTGCCACATAAATAGCTGACATCTTGGATAAGTATGGCCTCAATGATGATGCACAACACATTAGAGGTGTGTGTACTCTCATCTGTGTGTATGAATACTATACAGGATCCCTTTGGAAAGGCACAGTTATCTTGAATATTAGCTGTATGCTGCATTCATGCATCTCTTGTACTCTCTGTATGTGTGTGAACTTATAGATGGTACAGTAGATGTGTTAGTGATTAGATACATACGAATGCTTTTGTTAGCATGTTCATCTGAATATAATGCAAGTGTACATACATATCTGTGTGACAGTGTTAGTCAAATTTACTGGACATACATGTTATGTTATTTAACGTAGTTTTAAGATGTTTGAATTATTGGTTGTGTAATTCGTGATCATTTTTACACTGGTATATCTCTCATAAAACGTCTGCCTGTAATGGCATATGCAGTACCTTTGTGGTATACTGGATATGCTGTTACAGTAGTGTCCTCAGAGATACGTACAAGTAAATTCAGTATATATACTGCTGTGATGATTTCAGTGTTTGTGTATGCGTGTGTGTGTGTGTGTGTGTGTGTGTGTGTGTGTGTGTGTGTGTGTGTGTGTGTGTGTGTAGCAACTATTAATGTTATCATTTATGTATGTTTGTTTATAAATTAATGTGCACCTGTGCTTATTGATCAAGGACAGTGTCATCCAAAATACCTGAAGTACTAGTATTGGATGTCATATGAATGTGCATGTATATGAATGATGCCTCTTTTTCTCTGAGTTTGCATGTGTTTGTATCATGACCTGGTGTTTGTATTGAAGGGTACATGGATGTGTAACCAGTGCTTTATATTGAGTACATGGAAGTGTGTGTATTATGTATTACACATGTTGTTCGTAGAACATAGGTATCTTCATTTCTATACCTAAAGTAGGAGTATTGGATGACGTATGAATGTGCATGTATATGATTGATGTCTTTTTTCTTATGTTTTATATCTTAATACATGGAAATGTACGTATGCATGTATTATACCTGGTGTTCCTGTAACCTTGTGAGGCATTTGTGTGTATATGTACTTGCAGTTGATATCTACATAATATGGTTGATGTATGTATCTATTGGAGCAACAGTTATGCGTGTACATATTATACATTATTATTATACATATACATATACATATGCTTTGATGTTTCATTTGCTAAGCCTGTGACATGTGTATTTTTGAATACTCAGTACACAGACTAGTACCACCTAGTACTCATGCACAAAGCAGTGAGCAGTGTGCTACTTCAGACACCAGTGAGTTGGACACCTCAATCACCAAGACCAGTCCTGACATTGACTCAAGTGAACCCAAGTCACAAGAGAAAGTAAGTGTGAGGTTTATGTATAGACACTGTGTACAGGACACTGTGTACAGACACTATGTACAAGGCACTATGTACAGACATTATGTACAGACACTATGTACAGACACTATGTACAGGACACTATGTACAGGACACTATGTACAGACAATATGTACAGGACACTATGTACAGGACACTATGTACAGACAATATGTACAGGACACTATGTACAGGACACTATGTACAGGACACTATGTACAGGACATTATGTACAGACACTGTGTACAGACACTATGTACAGACACTGTGTACAGGACACTATGTACAGACAATATGTACAGGACACTATGTACAGGACACTATGTACAGGACATTATGTACAGACACTGTGTACAGACACTATGTACAGGACACTATGTACAGGACACTATGTAAAGACAATAGTTCAGACACTATGTACAAGACACTATGTACAGGATACTATGTACAGACACTATGTACAGGACGCTATATACAGGTTATTTGCACAGGACACTATGTACAGGACACTGCGTACAAGATGCTATGTACAGACACTATGTACAGACAGTATGTACAGGACAATATGTACAAGACACTATGTGCAGGATACTATGTACAGACACTATGTACAAACAGTATGTACAAGACGCTATGTGCAGGATGCTATATACAGACACTATGTACAGACAGTATGTACAGGACAATATGTACAAGACACTATGTGCAGGATACTATGTACAGACACTATGTACAGACAGTATGTACAGGACAATATGTACAGGACAATATGTACGAACACTATATGCCGGACACTATGTACAGACACTATGTACAGGACACTATGTACAGGACACAATGTACAGACAATATGTACAAGTTATTTGTACCGGACATTATGTACAGATGCTATGTACAGGACACTGTGTACAAGACACTATGTACAAACACTATGTACAGGACGCTATGTATGGGACACTATGTACAGACATTATGTACTGGACACTATGTACAGACACTGTACAGGGCACTATGTACAGGACACTATGTACAGGACTCTATGTACAGACACTATGTACAGGACACTATGTACAGGACGCTATGTACGGGACACTCTGTACAGACATTATGTACAGGACACTATGTACAGACACTATGTACAGGACACTATGTACAGGACACTATGTACAGGACACTATGTACAGGACACTTTGTACAGAACACTATATACAAATTCTATATACAGGCACTATGTACAGACACTATGTACAGACACTATGTATGGACACTATGTACAGACTATATGTACAGACACTATGTACAAGTGCTATATGTACAGGACACTATGTACAGACACTATGTACAGACACTATGTACCGACACTATGTACAGGCACTATGTACAGACGCTGTGTACAGACACTATGTACAGGACACTATGTACAGGACACTATGTACAGACACTATGTACAGACACTACGTACGGACACTATGTACAGGACACTATGTACAGACGCTATTTACAGACACCATGTACAGACACTGTGTACAGACACTATGTACAGGACACTATGTATCTATGTACAGACACTATGTACAGATACCACATATGTATAGAACACTATGTACAAGATATTATGTACAGGGCACTATTCATTGGACTGAGTTTTACTGGTCCATTATGCATATTTGTTTCTGTGTTTTGTTTCTAATAATTATTCCCAATCCAATAATTATTTACTGGTAAATAGCTTTTGAATTAATGTGAAGGTTATCAGTGAATTGGATACCACATCTGGGAAAGAATCAGGAAGTTTGTGTACCTGATCTGCAAACAAATCTAATGTGTACATTATTATATTTATACATGCACAAGTGTGAGTACAGTATTAACACACTCGCACGCACGCATGCACCCACACACCCACACAAACACACACACCAACCCACACACACACACACACACACACACACACACACACACACACACACACACACACACACACACACACACACACACACACACACACAAACACACACACACACACACACACACACACAATTGCAATATAATATACTTGAATGTTATAAACAGTTTTAAAGTTGCTGGTTTTCATAACTGATACATTGAATTCCATAGTATGTGGGGAAACTGGATGTGACTGAAGAAGTCCAGAGTAACTTTTGGACTCGTACTTTGAAGACTTTAGTCTCACTCTTTCATGACAGTGAGTTTAAATCCAGGTATACCTCATCTTGATAGACTTTAAATAACAGGCTTTTTAATATAGTAGTAATCTATTCTAATAATGTGCCCCGATGCATGGGCGTTTTCAATAAAAGCACTGACAGGAGTACATTTGCAATGTACTGGGGTACATTATCTGTGATGTACCCCAGTTTTTGTAAGTGTCACTAATTGATGTAACAAGCTTTAGATAGTTACCGAATGAACCAGGAAACTCACCGAACCCATGAGCCTCGGAATATTTACTGAACAAACAAGGAAACTTGCTAAAACAACGAGCCTCGGAGTATTAAATTTACTGAACGAACTAAGATTGCTGCAGTGTTATTAGGCCTTCTTGCTGCTCTTTGTTGAAACCCTCCATCGATATCAGCCCGCGTAAATGAATGTGCCTACGGGGTATAACTACTACATGTGATTATTTTAGTTAATGACTGCACTGTGTACATGCCCTGGTGTATGACTGTTGCACTTTTAGCTGTAGTAACCTGCATATCAGACATGCACACACAGCTTGTATGTGTGGGAGTGATCATAAATGAGGTTTGAATCAATGTAACTTGTACTTCACATACAGTGTCCCCTGAAGCCGTCCTCTCCAGGAATTGCTGGCTCCCTTTTGGCTATGATTCCATCACAGTTGACAGAGGAGGTGGTACCTACCATCTTTGTTCTGATGGCCAAACCAAACTCACAGTACCGAGGAATGCAGTACGAGGTGGAACTGCAGATATTCGATATGCCATCATTGGAAAGGGGCCATTCCAGCTCCCACCCAACTACCAGCTAGGAAGCTTTGTAGTGTACGTGCACTACAATCCTGAGGAGATCACTACACCGGTCACTCTCTCCCTCCCCACTTGGTACGGAGGAGATGTTGTACCAGGAGAACCTCCACCAGATGGTCTCAGCTTTGCAGTAGCTCCTCACACACTGGGACTACGGGATAACCAGTACACATTCCAGCTTGTTGATGGAGGGACATTTATGTCTGTTTCAGGAGCAGTTGATATCGAAGGTCACAGCAGCTTGTTTGCTGTTGTGTTCAAGCAAGGAGCAACGTGTTCCTATTTTGCTACCAAATTGGAGTACGAGCCATCGAGTGATGGTTGGGTTGATGCAATTAGTGTTCATGTAGTTCTTTCATATGCTTCTGATGTGTGGACTGAAGTGAGTTGGGGATATATTATATTAGTCATTACGTTTAATTACGTATATTCATCATCAGTATTATTTGTCCAACAGATAATCAAGGAATACTGGGGGAGTTCAAATGTTAGAGTGGAACATTTGACCACATTTCACTTCAAAGATAAAAGCCGACTGGAGGCTTATATTGCTGAAGACTCAACTTCTGTGGTAGCACTAAGTGGTCCAGGACAGGTGTGTGTGGTATTGATTAAAATTTTAATATTTACATCTATAAACCTATATGTGTGGTATTACCTGACAGTGTGGGGTTGGTCTCTCAAATTATCTACATCAAACCTCTCAGCCAATTCCTAGGTCTGAGTGTGTGTAATCATTCTGTTTATTGTAATAATGTCATAAAATATAGCTACGTATATACTAAGTACTTGATGAAGTTATTCAATATATTCAATGAATACATTTCTACAGATAACTGAGGAAGGGATCACATATGATTATCACAGCATAAGAACTGCTGCACAGCTGAAAACTGCTGTTAAAGGAAAACGATACCCTCCAAAAATGGTCTTTAACATCTATTCTATCCAACGTGAGGCACCTCTTTCACCGGTGGTCAACAAGCTAGTCCACTTTGGCATTAATGGAGCCAATGTGGACATACACATGAACAAAAATGTGTTGATTTCACAACCTCATTGTGCTTATATAGTACGCATGTATATGCAGTCATGGTGAATGGGGGCTACTGGGGCAACTTTGGACACCCCACTTTTTAGTACACCGCCAGTATACTTCTGTTTAAAGTCACAGCTATAATACTGCAATGTAATTACATAACCAAAACCTTAATGCTTATATCCTAAATAGCATTGTTTGTCTCTTGGGCATTGCTGGCTGAGAGAATAAGTATGAAAGTGTTTGGATTTTGATCTTTTCCAGCTGTGTTCATAGAGCTACCATTACGTCTCAACAAAAATGTCTTCTGCCCCATTGCACAACTTTATAAATCCAAGATTTAAGTGTTACTGGTTCACTGATTACTCCACTAGTGATTTGAAATGAGCTTATTGAACTATTCAACTACTCCCAGTAGCAGTACACATCTACTATAGTATATCCTCAGTACTGAGGAGCCTTATTGTATGGGACTTTCAATCTACATATAGAGTACATGCGGATCTGTAGAGATCACTTGATTGTTCTTTCCAGTGAGCACTTCTTAAACATGCGTTGTCTGTTTGAGGTCTTCCTTGCCATCACTCACTGACCAATAAGATTTAGATTCAAATACGTAACTCTCTTCTCCTTTTAGATCCCTCATCACCAAACTCCCCACCACCCTCCTTGTACAGTAAGTGGTATCATACATGTACTTCTTGTACTTCCTGTATCACACAGTGTCATGCACCAAACTGGTATGTGTGCATATGTGTAGTACACCACAATGTGCAGCTGACAATGGTTGCTTGTATTGACACCTACCACAGTAACTGTTTGTATACCCACATGAAGGGTGTGTATGACCTTTGTATACATACAGTACATGGTTTGTAACAAGTATGTTGTGCATGATACTCACTTGTATATCCGTGTGCAAGGTATGTAAATGTGTATGTCATTGTACATGACGTGTACAGATGTATTCACTGTACTGTACAAACGTATGTACATACAGTACAGATGTACATACTTTTACACATGACTGTCACTAATTGTTTACTATTTTATACAAGTGAAGTCGCTTGCACACACATGCCGGTTTCAGCTAATTACCTTGCAAACATGGAATTAAGTATATGAATATGTACATGCTTACATATTCGATTTCCTGTGATGTCCATTCAGATAAGAAGCCTTCTGATGCTGCATTAAATGGAATTCTCAGGATTTCCCCTGATTGGACCAGTTGGATAGTTGATCTTGGTGTTCCAATTGATAAAGCTCTCACATTTCAATCAAACCCAATGGGTGGTCTCCTTGCTCTTCAGTACTGGAGAGATGAAAACTCAGGAGAGCTCTATCCCTCTACCTGGAAATTCCTGTTGGACACTGTGAAAAAGGCAAAAGGACCCTTAGCAGCTCAGAGGATATTGGACGAAGCTGAACAAAATGAAGCATCATGGTGTGTGTCATAAGTGAGTTCCTTTGTATTCACAGCATGTGTGTTATTATGTATGTGTATGTGTACTCACTGTGACACTAAATGTGATGGTAGATACAGACATGCATGTGTATGTGTACTTACATTACATGTGAGGTGGTATACATGTACATTTGTGTGCACTCTTGTGTCTCATACTCTCTGTTAGTCTTGCATATTAGCCAGTCCCTTTCTCTGATCACTTCCTGGAGCGGAAAGTGAGTGAAGAGTCTGGCTACACGAGACTACTCTCATATGTACATGCATTATCCAACATTGTAGCAATGGACCTCTTCAATATTCTATGCACTCCACACACCAGTACATCAAGTGTTGTCTGTGGATATGTCTCATTTGATACTAATGTAATATTTAAACTTTATTTCTTCTTCAGGTTGGATTCCATCCTTTGTAGCTCATCCAAACTTAGCAGAACACTCCTTTTTTAGCTACCAATCTCAGTTATACTTTGAGTATGGGTTACTAAAACACTGTATATTATGTGTGTACATGTTATGAGCTAGAAATGTATTAGTACAGGCTACTGTTATGAATCATTCAGTATTAATTTTTGATGATTATATTGCGTTATTATGTGTATATAATAATATTATTATAACTATATAAAACTATAGTTATAAGTATTATATTATTATAATACTTGCATGTATTATATTACTATTGTATGTATTAATATGGCGCCTTCCAACCCAATTTTTGTCCCTGTTTCTCTCCAAATTCTGTACTTTTCCCTGATTTGGGCTAAACGGAGCGAACAGGTACGCGTCTATTTAAGTATAATGTACCTGCCAAGCCACGTACTTGCACGTGTAGGTTATTCTTCTATGATATTGAATTCGAATTATAAAGCTGTAACTAGCTAACACGATAAGTTATAGAGAAGTGATGAAGAGTGATAACTATTATTATGATTCGTTAGTACTAGGTGGAAATAATGACAATACCATGTGTTGATTAGTAGACTGTATCCAGAAGCGTGAGCTGATCGAGGAGATCGACGCCATGCACTTTCCATTCGCACTTGTAACTCAAGATCGATGATGTCCACTAAATGATAGGGTGTTAGTGTGAATGTAGCGAGTCCAATGGTACAATCTTAGTTTAAGCCATATATACACCATGTTAACTGGATACCGAATGAGATAGTATTGTCCCAGTGAGCCTGTCTGTACTGTGTAGCTATAGGTTGAGTGAATTAGATTCCATTCCTGGTCACCATGAGGTCTATAGTAACATTATCAGAGGGAGATACTGTGATGTATTTCAGTTTATATGTACAATATGAACATTATGTGTCACAATGTACTCACCATCAGTACTGGTTGTGATTCTGTAAGATTGTTTCTTAATGTCAGCATTAAAAAGACTGCATCATGATGAAGATTTGATAACAGAGGAGGAATGTAGGAGATTTGGTAAACTTTCCAGGGAGAGACGCTTGCATGCATTCTCACTTGCTGTGGATAAGTGCGAGGATGAAGTGTTGAGAATGATTGACCTGATTGATGGCTGTGGATTGTGTGGGATAGCACAGAGAATGAGAGGTATGTGTCCAGTACAAGTTGCTGTGTTAGTATCTAACCCAGAACATCAGTTCTACATACTCTGCTTGCCTCACCATGTTACAAATAACACAATGTACTAACACAAATACTGATGTACCTACACACCTCTGGAGGTGTACAGACCCTGTGGTGACCAGCAAGAGCTGTTATATCACCAGTCACCACAACCTCCCCAGTGTCCATATTCAATAGCTAAAGTACCTCTGGTAGGGCTGTAGCAGATATACAGACACTTTGACTCAATTCTCAACACTGTCAAGAGCCCTACCAGAAGTACTTTAGTTCTTATGTGGTATGCTCCCTATAAAATAATATAATTGTGTACTAATGTTAACTTTAACGTAGGATTGTCATTATAGCTGATCAATGCGTTGCTAGGCAATTAATTAACCAATAATTATTATACTAACAATTACGTTAAGTGTGCAAGAACAAAGGGAAATGTGCAAAATGCACAGATACCTGCACACTTTGCACTTTGCACTTTGAACTTTGATCTACCCTTCCAACATGCAACCTAATATTTTAAAGCACATACAGTGGAATCGCGTTAATTCAACTATGGTTTAACTCGAACGTCATGCTATATCGAATGAAGTTCGAAGTCCCTGGACAAGCGCTATACACAATTATAGGTAAGTCTCTTGTTGCCAATCATTTTAGAGCATTAGAGGAGATATAATTATTACTTTCATTAACTGGAACTCTCAATAACTGGAACTTTCCATGCCGTCCCCTGAAGGTTCAAGTTAACGAGATTCCACTGTATATGTTTGCATGTACCCTTAACTGGAGGTGGTGCAGACCTCATGTAAACGTACGCAATTGCATGCAGTCACAACTGGTGAATGTATGTACAAATACTACATGTGTATCCAACCAAAATTATGGTTATATTAATACATGCAGTACCATGAATATTACCAATATTATAATACCTATGTATGTAATATATTATATATAAAATTGGATATGTGTTATTATAATATTGTACATACTATATACATATTGTGTATCTGTACTGTACATATAGGCTTATAATTAGGTGAATTTGAGCCTTCTTTTCTGTCTATAGCTATTACCCACCTCCACCACAGGGAAGGACTGTTGACCAAAGAGGAGTGTGTTAGCATCAGTGAGACACTTGGAAACTGGTGTAAAGTTGTTGTCCACAAAAGAAGTGAAGAGGCAGTGAGAATTGTGGACATTCTTGAAGGTCATGGACTAGGTGATGAAGCACAGAGAATCAAAGGTTAGTTATTGTGTAAGTGTGTACTGTATATACCAGTACATTTATACATGTAATACTTGCTACTGTTCCTGTACTGTAGCTAGTTGCTGATGTGTTTGTGATTAGCAGAAGAGTTGTTTTTGAGGTCAGGGAACTGAATCCAGATATTGATACGAACAGAAGTGATTCTCAGAGCAAAGCTCAAGAGGTAAACACACCTCGTGTGTGGTCT
The DNA here is from genome assembly GCA_964020155.1 of Chondrilla cf. caribensis. Lineage (NCBI taxonomy): Eukaryota > Metazoa > Porifera > Demospongiae > Chondrillida > Chondrillidae > Chondrilla > Chondrilla cf. caribensis. Next base: position 875,805 of record OZ026551.1, on the reverse strand, counting down.
GCATAGATTCTGTGTTCAGAGATTCAACACCTGTACTCATGTGTTGTATCAGATTTGGTATGTGCCTGTTGTGTGTGTTCACTCCTTGACTATAATGTACAGATAATAATATAGTGTGATGGTTGTGAGTGAGTGGTGGATGTGATGGTTGTGAGTGAGTGGGTGGATGTGATGGTTGTGAGTGAGTGAGTGGGTGGATGTGATGGTTGTGAGTGAGTGGGTGGATGTGATGGTTGTGAGTGAGTGGATGGATGTGATGGTTGAGAGTGAGTGGGTGGATGTGATGGTTGTGAGTGAGTGGGTTGATGTGATGGTTGTGAGTGAGTGGGTGGATGTGATGGTTGTGAGTCAGTGGTGGGTGTGTTGGTTGTGAATGGGTGGATGATAGTATTTGATAACAGCAATCCATTTTTCCTGTCTTCTTTAGGTGGAAATGAAGGAAAGATCAGGACTGTCTTTGTTAGGCTAACTTGAAGGCTTCACCTTTGTATATCATTATAGAATGCATGTCGTATAAACCAGATACTCTATTCTCGTGAAAGCGTTCGTTGCGAGGTTTCTGGACGTTCGTGCAGGTTTAATGAAGGGGAATACCCATCATGAGTCTGGGGTGTTGTAGTCTGGCCTGCTACGACCGTCCCACCAAGCGCCCTGGGCGAGGAAAGGGAGGACGGTCGTAGCAGGCCAGACTAAGGGCTAGGGGTGTTGGAGTATCTATGTTAAAATGGGGGTGAGGTTATCAAAATGTCCGTGTCTTTCTCCAGACGATTTCAAGGATTTGAGCTCTAAGGAACGTGAAGGTCCGCATATTATTACATTTTGTACGCACACAGAACTTTCTGTCAGTATTCGTATTTGCGTAGCGAACCCCAAGCAAGTTGTAAACTGATTACGTTTATGACGTTCTGGAAGTCCTAGAAGTGGCGTACAATCCTATTGCACGACTCTGTACGGTTCCACTCTCAATTCAGATATGTGGCCCCGCTTAGTCCAATGGTTACCCCTGGCTGGTGTACAAAGCTCTTTGGTTTGGGATTATCTTCGGTCTTGTATTGCACCGTGTTCCTTTATTTGTATAATGATGTGGTTTCTCCACTCCTCACCCCTCACATACTCGCACTGCACGTATACCTTCTAATGATGTCAGGAGCTCCAGTACTAGTTATCTTGATCTGTGTATCTTCTCTTTATTCAGGACTTAAAATTCTACATCAAAAAGAAGGTGTTATTACTACGGCAGAATGTGAAAGAATTGGAAGTGCTCATTATTATGAAAGACACAAAGTGGTGGCTCAAATAATTGTAGCTAAAAGTATTAGTGAAAGTTTAAAACTTTGTGAGATTTGTGAGCAATATCAATTATTGGACAGAGATGACATGAACCAAATCAAAGGTTTGTCTGTGTGTGTGATCTGTGTATAATTTACTGTAAATTTGTACAGTTTTCCATGAAATGATGGTAATAATTTCCAAACTTGATAACATTATACTGTCAGTGTTAATTTTGTGAATTGCTGTTAATCCAGGACCATGCTATATGCCATGGTGATATTCTATTCACCAAGTTTATTTGTGCAAATCCACTTTTATTATTTAATTTATCTGAATGAGAATTTGAATAGTCTACTCACCTTGTTGATTCAACCCATTTCCCCTCAATTTCCTCAAATACATGCACTTTATACTTTTAACTTCAAATGTAGGTATACTTTTCCCATTTCATTTGACACAGATAAAAATATTATGAATGTAATATTATAGGTAGTACATGTATACAAGTTCTTTCTGTGTGTATGTATGTATGTACAGTGAATTTTTGTTGGTCCGCCACCACTTTATCCGCCCAAACTTTAATCCTCTACAAGTTCCCATTTCCGATATATTGTACAAGCACTAATGAATATCCAGTTAATCCGTTAATCCACTATATTCTTTGAAAATGAATTGCAGCAGATTAACCAGTATTTACACTGTATGAAATGTATTTATGTGTGTACATACACATATGTATGTACGTATACTTTTGCATGTATACATATTAAGTATGTTTGTGTGTACTATGTATTTGTACATGAAACTGTGTGTACTATATGATATTTGCACATACAAGTACATATGACATATTTGTGTGTGGTCCATTTACAATCATAATTTCGTGTTGTATGTTTAACTTTGTCTATTGTATTGTATTTCATGTGGTATTCCAAAGTCTGTCTATCCTCTCCATGTACATATGAAGTGATTTGATACTCTACTTGGTTACAGTAGTATCATTTGATGACATTGTTTCCAGTTCTTGTGGATGTTTATCATAAGGAACAGCTCGTAACAAAAGAGGAAGCTGAAGAGGCTGCTTCTGATGTAGGGGAGTGGAGGTGGGAACATGTTGCTGTCACCAAAGATGTTGTTACTGCTGCAAGAATAGGTGACATCTTGGATAAGTATGGCTTCAGTGGTATTGCACAATGCATTAGAGGTAAGTGTGTGTACCCTGGTCTGTGTGTATAAATACTGTACAGGATCCCTTTGGAAAGGCACAATTATCTTCAAAGTTGAATATTAGCTGTATGCTGTATTCATGTATGTCTTGTACCCTCTGATTGTGTGTGTACATAATAACGTATCATACAGTACATGTTTTAGTGTACGTATGCAAGCTTCAATAATTGTATTGCACCGTGTTGCTTTATTTGTATAATGATGTGGTTCTCCACTCCTCACCCCTCACATACTCGCACTGCACGTATACCTTCTAATGATGTCAGGAGCTCCAGTACTAGTTATCTTGATCTGTGTATCTTCTCTTTATTCAGGACTTGAAATTCTACATCAAAAAGAAGGTGTTATTACTGAGGCAGAATGTGAAAGAATTGGAAGTACTTCTCCTTACAGTAGACTCGAAGTGGTGGCTCAAATAATTGTAGCTAAAAGTATTGGTAAAAGTTTGAAGATCAGTGAGATTTGTGAGCAATATCAATTTTTGAAAAGAGATGACATGAACCAAATCAAAGGTGTGTCTGTGTGTGATCTGTACATGATTTACTCTAAATTTGTACAGTTTTCCATGAAATGGTAGTAATAATTTCCAAATGTATTACTTGGTAACATTATACTGTGTTAATTTTGTGAATTGTTGTTAATCCAGGACCATGTTATATGCCATGGTGATATTCTATTCACCAAGTTTATTTGTGCAAATCCACTTTTATTATTTAATTTATCTGAATGAGAATTTGGATAGTCCACTCACCTTGTTGATCCAACCCATTTCCCCTCAATTTCCTCTGAATACATGCACTTTATACTTTTAACTTCAAATGTAGGTATACTTTTCCCATTTCATTTGACACAGATAAAAATATTATGAATGTAATATTATAGGTAGTACATGTATACAAGTTCTTTCTGTGTGTATGTATGTATGTACAGTGAATTTTTGTTGGTCCGCCACCACTTTATCCAACATATTCTTTCAAAATAAATTGTGGCGGATTAACCAGTATTCACTGTATGTATATATTTCGCTATGGTAATGTATTTATATGTGTACATATGCATGTGCACTTGTGTGTACATACAAATGTATGTATACTTATGACTGTTTACATATGTTTGTGGGTATTAGTACATGAACTGTGTGTTCCATTTACATGCATAATTTTATGTTGTATGTGTGTCTATTGTATTTCATGTGGTATTCCAAAGTCTGTCTATCCTCTCCATGTACATATGAAGTGATTTGATAGTCTAGTTGGTTACAGTATCATTTGATGACATTCATATGAGGTTGTTGCGCTCATTTTCTCGATGTGATACATTCCTGTCCTTTGATGTTTTTTTGGTACTAATTGGACGGAATGTCGATCGAAGTCGCATGCCACCGCCATTTTGTTGTCGTCATCGGTAACCGTTTCCGTTTATTGTATAGTGTTAAAGTGTCATTACTCAACTCAGCTTTCTCAACTGACGGCAAGATGGCTTATCAGCTGCGAACTAGAAAACGACCTGTCTCTTACGTCGATAAGACTGATTGGAAAGTACCGCGACGACCAAAACAAAAGAAAAATGAAGACAATCTCTATCCGATTGAAGTTGTTGAAAAAGATGAAGAAAATAGTCGGTAAGTAGCGTAGCTAACTACTTGATCACGGTTTTCATGATTTGAATTCGCTAAACTTTTAACAGAGTTAGGTTGTCTGCTTGTTTCTTGGTTGTTATTGATGTGATAGATGCACTGATATAAATGCAAGCGCAATCGTATTTAGCTATATCCTTAACCCTAACCTTGCTATAGAATACAACGGCGCTGAGGGGTTGTTCTTCCTACGTAACATGATCCGGGTAGACACTTCATTGCTCAGTAGAACAGCTGACTAGACATTCAATCAACAGTCGAAGGTGACGTTATAATATAAACGCAGATAACCGAGCCTTCCAAACTGACTTTAAAGGGTGCTCGAAAATCGAAAAAGGCGGATTTCCCTGGCAAGAATCGGGAGCGTTGAGCCAATCACCAGAATCGTCAGCATGTACTCTATACGTTTCCGGGTTGACAATTTTGGTTTGGGGTTGGTTAGCAATGGTTCTCGAGGATTATAGACTATGATGAGATATTCCCATATTAATGTATAGCATACATCATTGTCACTTTAATCGCAAATGGCGGCTGTTATGTAAACGTTCTGAGAATAAAATTTAGATGAATAAAATCCTTACAAGATCAAAAACAACATGGTGAGTTGACCTTATTAATGCAGACTTTAATAATAAATATAATGCTATAAAACGCACGATTTTTCTTGAAAACTGGTCTTCTATCAGAGTTATTTGTCACCTGTAGGTGTAGAATGCACAAATAATGAGCGCAATAACCTCATATGATATGAGGTTGTTGCGCTCATTTTCTCGATGTGATACATTCCTGTCCTTTGATGTTTTTTTGGTACTAATTGGACGGAATGTCGATCGAAGTCGCATGCCACCGCCATTTTGTTGTCGTCATCGGTAACCGTTTCCGTTTATTGTATAGTGTTAAAGTGTCATTACTCAACTCAGCTTTCTCAACTGACGGCAAGATGGCTTATCAGCTGCGAACTAGAAAACGACCTGTCTCTTACGTCGATAAGACTGATTGGAAAGTACCGCGACGACCAAAACAAAAGAAAAATGAAGACAATCTCTATCCGATTGAAGTTGTTGAAAAAGATGAAGAAAATAGTCGGTAAGTAGCGTAGCTAACTACTTGATCACGGTTTTCATGATTTGAATTCGCTAAACTTTTAACAGAGTTAGGTTGTCTGCTTGTTTCTTGGTTGTTATTGATGTGATAGATGCACTGATATAAATGCAAGCGCAATCGTATTTAGCTATATCCTTAACCCTAACCTTGCTATAGAATACAACGGCGCTGAGGGGTTGTTCTTCCTACGTAACATGATCCGGGTAGACACTTCATTGCTCAGTAGAACAGCTGACTAGACATTCAATCAACAGTCGAAGGTGACGTTATAATATAAACGCAGATAACCGAGCCTTCCAAACTGACTTTAAAGGGTGCTCGAAAATCGAAAAAGGCGGATTTCCCTGGCAAGAATCGGGAGCGTTGAGCCAATCACCAGAATCGTCAGCATGTACTCTATACGTTTCCGGGTTGACAATTTTGGTTTGGGGTTGGTTAGCAATGGTTCTCGAGGATTATAGACTATGATGAGATATTCCCATATTAATGTATAGCATACATCATTGTCACTTTAATCGCAAATGGCGGCTGTTATGTAAACGTTCTGAGAATAAAATTTAGATGAATAAAATCCTTACAAGATCAAAAACAACATGGTGAGTTGACCTTATTAATGCAGACTTTAATAATAAATATAATGCTATAAAACGCACGATTTTTCTTGAAAACTGGTCTTCTATCAGAGTTATTTGTCACCTGTAGGTGTAGAATGCACAAATAATGAGCGCAATAACCTCATATGGTTTCCAGTTCTTGTAGATGTTTATCATAAGGAACAGCTGGTGACAAAAGAGGAAGCTGAAAAGGTTGCTTCTGATGTACAGAGGTGGGTAGAAGTTGCTATCACCAAAGATGTTCCTACCACAGCAAGAATAGCTGACATCTTGGATAAGTATGGCACCAATAATGTTGCACAAAACATTAGAAGTAAGTGTGTGTCTTCTCGTCTGTGGGTATATTGTAAATATCGTGTAAATACCGTACAGGATCCATTTGGAAAGGCACAATTATCTTGAATATTAGCTGTATGCTGCATTCATGTATCTCTTGTACTCTCTATATGTTTGTGTACATCGATCACTATAGTAAATTACGTACATGTAATTTCATTGTGCTTGTAAATTCCTATTTAAAGGTATTTTTGACATATTACATGTAGTACATGTATACAAGTTCCTTGTTTGTGTGCATGCATATATGTATTTACTTATGTACAGTGAATTCTCGTTGATCCGCCACTTGCCTTATCCACCCAAACTTTAATCTGCTACAATTCTCCAGTACCAATATAGTGTACAAGTACTTATGAATATCCAGTTAATCCTTCAAACTCATTAATCCACCATATTGTTTAAAAATAAATTGTGACGGATTAACCAGTATTCACTGTATGTATATTTCGCTATGGTAATGTATTCATATGTGTACATATGCATGTGCACTTGTGTGTACATGCATACGTATGTACGTATACTTTTGCATGAATATACGTCATAGTTGCCAACTGTCCCGAATCATCCGGGACATTCACGGATTTTTTCAGTGGTACATATCCCGTACGGATTGGTGAAAATCACTGAAATGTCCCGGATTTATCAACAGTAAACCACAGGGTGCAAAATCCGATTGTCTTTATTCAAATCGTCTTTAGAAGTGCCATAATAATCGAAAAAAAAGCGCTTCGATTCTATCTAGCTGTTTCATTGTCATTAGTCATTCTCTAGTAGAAGGAATATTCAGTCTGTTCGATGTTCGTTCGGCAGTGTTCGGCGATCAATGCGATAAATATAAAGCTCTTGGAAAGACTTGCGCAGGTTCTTCGTCGTCCATTAATCAATGTAATGAGGTAAAAACTCAGTATTACATTCCTATTGAGCATAACATCCAGTTATCTCTCAAAAATAGGCTTTTCAATTCGCCCGTGCGTTGACAGCCATTTGCAATATGACGTCATAAACTGGCTGATTGTGTTCCTCCATAGATATATACAGTACTGGAGAAAAACCTATGGTTCTTCATACTTATCTACATTTGTGATACATTCAATGAATCATTTCATACTAAATGCAATATGATATTCAGCAAGGCTCAAGACTACTTTCACAGCTATTTATCAAGCACAAGCAATGATACTAAACCTGCATATATTTGTTGAGCCATTTTGGCCACAGCACATGGGTACAATAGATACATAAGTGTCCCTGAAGGTAAGTTTCAAAGGTTGGCAACTATGATACGTATAATATGTTTGTGTGTACTATGTATTTGTACATGAGACTGTGTGTATATGATATTTGCACATACAAGTACGTATATTATATATGTGTTACATGCATAATTTTATGTTGTATGTGTGTCTATTGTATTGTATTTTATGTGGTATTCCAATGTCTGTCTATCCTCTCCATGTACATATGAAGTGATTTGATACTCTACTTGGTTACAGTATCATTTGGTGACATTGTTTCCAGTTCTTGTGGATTTTTATCATAAGGAACAGCTATTGACAAAGGAGGAAGCTGAAAAGGTTGCTTCTGATGTATGGAGGAGGGAATGGAGGAGGGAACGGAGATGGGCAGATGTTGCTGTCACCAAAGATGCTGTTACCGCTGCAAGAATAGCAGTCATTTTGAATAAGTATGGCATCAATAATGTTGCACAATGCATTAGAGGTAAGTGTGTGTACTCTGGTCTGTGTGTATAAATACTGTACAGGATCCCTTTGTAAAGACACAATTATCTTGAATAGTAGCTGTATGCTGCATTCATGCATCTCTTGTACTCTCTGTATGTGTGTGCGTGCATCGATCATTATAGTAAAGTACATGTAAATTCATTGTGCATGTAAATTCCTATTTAAAGGCCTTTTGGCATATTATATGTAGTACATGTATATATGCAAGTTCTTTTTTGTGTGTATGTACGTATGCATATTTTGCTATGGTATTGTATGTATATGTGTACATATGCATGTACACTTGTATGTACATACACATATGTATGTACATATACTTTTGTATGTATGCATATGTTTGTGTTTGCTATGTATTTGTACATGAAACCGTGTGTATATATAGGTTACTACCCGCCTACGAGGGAGGTATCGTATTTACTTCTCTCGCCTCTCGGGTTTCGTGCAGTAAATACGATACCTCCCGAGGCAGGCGGGTAGTAACCCATTTATCGCCAAATAAACGCTCCAAAATTCACGGAGAGAATCGCTGCATCTTTCTGAAGATATTTTCTGTTCTCCAGTCCAGTCCTGTGTGCCTACGATATTCAGAATCGGCTATTTATGGGAAGAAACACCAAAAAATGTAGAAAGCAAGGTAGCAAAGCAGCTGTTTTCAATTTTGATCACGACGACTTTGAGGAAGTCAGTCGCAGATAGATAGCCGATTCTGAATATCGGAGCACATTGGCATTAATGAACTACTGGATTTCTGACTTTTATTCCAAGTTTCCTCCCTGCTGCTGTTACTCTACGCATACTGTGTTGTGTTGTGTTATTGCTATAATGATATTAATTTCTTGGAATGCGCAAAATTGTCATAGTTTGTCTAGCACCTCACAATTATTGCCCTTTTAAGGTAAAAACTGGGCACTTACGTGATACTGTCCCTGGCGCATGTGTGCGCAGGGAAAGTATCAAATTTACTGCCCAGGCGGTGCCTTTGATGTTTGACCTCATCAGGCGATAAAATATGATATTTGTACATACAAGTGTATGTGTGTGGTGCATGTACATGCATAGTTTTATGTTGTATGTGTGTGAGTGTGTGCCATATAATTGTGTACAACGTATACATTTTCTAGTTATTAAATTATCAATTGCCGTGCATTTGCATTTCATGACATTTTAATTTGATGCACTATGACACGTGTGTGATTGTTGGTATTCCAAAGTCTGTCTATCCTCTCCATGTACATATGAAGTGATTTGATACTCTACTTGGTTACAGTAGTATCATTTGATGACATTGTTTCCAGTTTTTGTGGATGTTTATCATAAGGAACAGCTCGTGACAAAAGAGGAAGCTGAAAAGGCTGCTTCTGATGAAAGGAGGTGGGTAGAAGTTGCTGTCACCAAAGATGTTGTTACCGCTGCAAGAATAGCTGACATCTTGGATAAGTATGGCTTCAATGATGTTGCACAACACATGAGAGGTAAGTGTGTGTACTCTGGTCTGTGTGTATAAATACTGTACAGGATCCCTTTGAAAAGACACAATTATGTTGAATATTAGCTGTATGCTGCATTTATACATCTCTTATACTCTTTGTACATATGTGTGTGTACATTGATCATTATAGTAAATTACATGTAAATTCATTGTGCATGTAAATTCCTATTTAAAGGCCTTTTGGCATATTATATGTAGTACATGTATATATACAAGTTCTTTGCTGTGTGTATGTACGTATGCATATTTCACTATGGTATTGTATGTATATGCGTACATCTGCATGTGCACTTGTGTGTACATGTAGTAGTTTTACCCCGCTTTCGGTGTGTACTGTGCGGATGTACTAGGTGTTATTGGTAACTATGAAAAAAATCGAAGGTGGCCAATTTCGTTCAAACTTGGATCGAAGATGTCATTTGGTTAGCTCTATCCAATGGTACATTTTGTTTTTTAATTTCATTTTTAATTTCGTTATGGCTCAAAAACTGCCATTTTTGCTGTTAATTTTCGGTTATTGTTCTAGCACAGATCAGCTACGAAAGTGAATCCTCTCGAAACGTGTCCATTATGAGAATCGCTTGATATCTACTAAACTTTGATAGGAATAGCCCGAAAGAAAGTGATCTGTTGGAGTAGCAGTTCACTTTCTGCACCTTCGTTGCCAACCGTTCATATGTCCAATGTCACTGCAACCAATTGTGAGCGCCGATGAAAATGCTCCTAGCACAGGAAGATACCTCCTATATCAAGCTACCCATGAACGTAATGCGAAAATCTGGAGGCATTTTAAACCACTTGAACAGCAGGCATATTTTTTTATGAGAAAATTGCACTGTATTGGAATAAACCTACGTATAGCAAAGAGAGTTATCTTTAGAGTCCTTTTGAATTACTCTGTAGGGTGTATCGATACATGCATTATGATATTATTGATCAAGAAATGCTCAAACAAAACGAATTGCAATTAAATCGCTCGACCCAGTGACATTATAACTGGTAGCGCAATACAATATTGTACACATGACATGTTTCATTAACGGCGATGACATCTTCGATCCGAGTTTGAAGAAAATCTCGACACCTTGAATTTTTTGATTGTTATCCCTAACTTAGTGCATCAGCACAGTACACACCAAAAGCGGGGTATAGCTAGTACGTACCCCATAGGCACATTCATTTACGCGGGCTGGTGTCGATTGAGGTTTTCAACAAAGAGCAGCAAGAAGGCCAAATAACACTGCAGCAATCACCGTTCATTCGGTGAATTTAATACTCCAAGGCTCGTTGTTTTGGCAAGTTTCCTCTTTCGGTCATTCATTCGGTGGATATACTAAGGCTCTTGTGTTCGGCAAGTTTCCTCATTTGTTCAGTAAATAATCTATAAGGCCAGCAGGTTCAGCAAGTTTCCTTGTTCGTTTGGTAAATATTTCGAGGCTCGTGGGTTCAGTGAGTTTCCTCGTTCGCTCAGTATCTATCCGAAGCTTGTTAGATTATACATAATGCCACTTACAAAAACTGGGGTACTTCATGAATGTACTCCTGTCAGCGCTTTTGTAGTTGATTGAAAATGCCCACGCATCGGGGTACATGCATAATTGTATGTTGTATGTGTGTGAGTGTGTGTCATATAATTGTGTTCAAAGACATTTTCCAGTTATTAAATTAACAATTGCCGTGTATTGACATTTTAAACGTAGAGCGCGCATATAAAAGGGGGGGTGGTCACACGTTTACGGAGTTTACGGAACAAAATGGCCGCCTATTGCTTCTCCCTCGAGAAGACACAATATACATTAAATCGTACTCTACACAATACAAATTTTCCAAAGTGTAATAGAAGTTGTATGAACACACAATAGTAATAATAACACGGTATTTCCGTAAAAAATCGGTATCAAAATGTGGCATTACGTGTTACCCTTACGAGGAAGTATACACGGGAAGAAAATTGCTCTAAAGGAGGCACGAAGAAGTTTTGGCGGTTCTGTTTGGGAAAAAGAAAGGTTTAAAATCGTCGGGCGTCAGCTTAGATCAGATTTATTCGAGAAAAAAATTCACTTTCGAACGATTCAGCAGACACCGCGCAACTTGAGTAGCTGAAACCGTGATAACACACAGTGACACTCCATCGTCTTTCTTCGTGCCGTGTAGCGAAGCAATTTTCTTCTTTTACAGCTATTCCAGCCAGCTAGCGGATGGTAAGCCGTTCGAGGCATGCAATACGTCAATTTCTTCGAAAAGTAGAATTTCTGCTTGGAAAAGCGAACAACAAAGATCAAAATCAATTGTTTAGTGTATAAACGTGCGTTGTTCTTTTTATCATTGTTAATGCTTGTTAACAGCTATCGTTAGGACGAAAAGAAGCCTTTTTAGAAGAGAGCTTCTTTGCGTTCGTTTGAAACTCGCGCTCAATAATGTTTTCACGGTGTGTAACCACCCCACCCCCCTTTTATAGTCGAATCCCCGACACCTCCAAACACGCGAGGCGAAGATTCCGTACACGTAAGCTACGCGTTTATAAAAGCACGCTCTACGTTTAAGTTGATGCTCTATCACATGTGTGGCAGCCCCGGGTAGAAAACGAACATTAGTGCGTGATGGTCGAAATTGATTTTTTTTAATAAATGAAAACCTAAGGGTATCCTCTGGGTTTTCTGCAAGTAAGAACATTTTTCGTCCATAGGGTGTGTTATTACGGAGGTTTTAATACGACGTTGTGCCTGTACGCAATGCACAGGAACGCGTGCACACGTGAACGTGTACGTGCTCACGCAACTCCTACCTTGCCGCGACGCTCCTTAAAACCCTCATCTGTAGAGATTTGCACTGGCTTCAGGTCGCTGAGAATCCTGTGACATCGATATTTGCACGTACGAGTTCTTGGGATGGGTCAGTACTTTGTACGAAGCTAATTTCCAAGGACTGAGGCAACCTGAGAGCACTTCTAGCTCGCCCAGCGATAAAGCTAGCCGTCGTTGTTTTTTGACGCTGAAAAACGACGTATCTTAAGGAGTTATACGTGGCCCGGCATGGTAGAGGCCTCTGAGAAAGTATGAAACCCACACCCGGTCGATGTGAAGTTTGGCGCGCCGATTTACAGCCATTACTCGAATACCGCCTTTTTATCGTATCCTTTCTCTATGATATGTCTACTTGTTCATGATATTTATCATACTCAGGTAGAATAGAGAACCAGAAAAGACTTGTGCGTAATTTTAGACCGTGTACGGTTGTACTGACAGGAATTAAAGTAGGGGAATTGAGAAGCAACGTTGAGTCGCCATTTTCTCGAAAAGTCGGCTACGGAATAACGTTCGTTTTCTACCCTTGACTGCCACATGTGTGATTGTTGGTATTCCAAAGTCTGTCTATCCTCTCCATGTACATATGAAGTGATTTGACACTCTAATTGGTTACAGTAGTATCATTTGATGACATTGTTTCCAGTTTTTATGGATGTTTATCATAAGAAAAAGCTAGTGACAAAAGAGGAAGCTGAAAAGGTTACTTCTACTGAATGCATGATGGGATTGGATTGGAAATCTAACTGGGCAGATGTTGCTGTCACCAAAGATCCTAGTACTGCTGCACGAATAGCTGACATCTTGGCTAAACATAGCGTTGTGCGACACATTAGAGGTAAGTGTGTCTACTCTCGTCTGTGTGTATTAATACTGTACAGGATCCCTTTGGAAAGGCACAATAATCTTGAATTTTTTCGCTGTATGCTGCATTCATGTATCTCTTATGTGTGTGAACTTATAGATGGTACAGTAGATGTGTTAGTGATTAGATACATACGAATGCTTTTGTTAGCATGTAATTGTTCGTCTGAATATAATGCAAGTGTACATACATATCTGTGTGACAGTGTTAGTCAAATTTACTGGACATATGTACATACATGTTATGTTATTTAACGTACGTAGTTTTAAGATGTTTGAATCATTGGTTGTGTAATTTGTAATCATTTCTCGCTGGTAAAACTCTTACAAAACGTCTGCCTGTAATGGCATATACAGTACCTTTGTGGTATACTGGATATGCTGTTACAGTGGTGTCCTCAGAGATATGTACAAGTGAATTGAGTATTTATACTGCTGTGATGATTTCAGTGTTTGTGTGTGTGTGTGTGTGTGTGTGTGTGTGTGTGTGTGTGTAGCAACTATTAGTATATCATTTATGTATGTTTGTAAACATATTTTCAATGTTCATAAAATAATGTGCACCTGTGCATTAATCAAGGACAGTATCGTCCAAAATACCTCAAGTACTAGTATTGGATGACATATGAATGTGCATGTATATGAATGATGCCTTTTTTTAGGGTTCGAAATCTTGAGTATTAATAGTATAAGTTATACGTATATAACAATAGTATATTGTTTTCATTTCAACTTCCGGTATGTAACGCTCGATATACATATATATATATATGTAATATGTGTTCCTATGCGTAACCGCAACAATGAATTTATATTATAATTTATATTGCGCGAAATAAAGCTGGCCGATTTCAAACGCCGACAATTAGAATTTGGGCTAGAATTCGTGCGCTAAAGCTTCGCCGAACGTAATAACCTCAGCGAAGGTTCTTCTGAACCTAAGAAAGACCTCCAAGTAATTTGTGTGCATGCACATGCATATCTGTATGTTGTATGTGTGTGAGTGTGTGTGCCATATAATTGTGTACAAAGTGTGTGTGTGTGTGTGTGTGTGTGTGTGTGTGTGTGTGTGTGTGTGTGTGTGTAGCAACTTTTAGTATATCATACGTATATGTATGTTTGTTAGCGTATTTTCAATGTTCATAGAATAATGTGCACCTGTGCATTAATCAAGGACAGTGTCGTCCAAAATACCTCAAGTACTAGTATTGGATGACATATGAATGTGCATGTATATGAATGATGCCTTTTTTCTTACAGAACCACATTCAACCAGGAGCAAAATACCATTTTTACATAATATTAATGGTAAGTCCTCAAGATCAGTCTTTCAACATGTGATGTGTATTAGAGTTTGCATGTGTTTGTATCATGACCTGGTGTTTGTATTGAAGGGTACATGGATGTGTAACCAGTGCTTTATATTGAGTACATGGAAGTGTTGAAAATACCTGACATATTATTGTAGTATTGGATGACATATGAATGTGTGTGTGATGATGCCTTCTTTTCTTATAGAACCACCTTCAATCGACAGCCCATTGTTATCCATGCCTAAGCATCCACGTAGTGGTAAGCCCTCAACATTAGTCCTTAAACATGTAGTATGTATCAGAGTTTGTATGTATTTGTATTATGTTTGTATCATGACCTGGTGTTTGTATTGAAGGGCACATGGATGTATAACCAGTGTTTTACATTGAGTACATGGAAGTGTTATTACCCCTGCTGCGCGCATGCAGCAGGGGTAAAGCAATCGGTTGGGTTTTCATATATATATATATATATATATATATCCTTTTTGCCCTGATTGCGATTGCTAGCAACAATACGCTGAGTTCGTTTACCAGCCAAACTACTAAAATTCATATAAAAATGTCTCTTGTATCGTTGGAATAAATTCGTTCTTTCAAAGTGAGACGTAGGTCAGATTTGCACCGTAGGCAAGGTTCGCCATTTTGTTGCCACGCTTCGTCATGTACGTAAGCTATATAGCGCAAAGGAGTAAGAATCAGTAGCTGAAATAAAATGTCAAAAAGGATCAGACGTCCTTCTCTGAAAGTCAGAGAAAACATAGAAGCTATCGAAGAAGGGAGGTAAGGTATTATTATAACAATATTTCGGACGTATACTCAGTAGGCTATTACCCAAATATACGATATACCAATGACATGCACCCTAGGCCTCAAAAACATAATAATTATAATAATATTATATCGATGATCATTCTCACAGTTACACGTACTCTTTCAAATCGTAAAATTGGCTCCCCATGCATGCATGATCACATTGCCTCTATTATAGCAATGCTGCAAATATATACAGTACGTATCTATTGATTCTGCGAAGCGCCCATTATATCGAGTCCACATGCAGAGCTGCACAGGGTATGCATGTGCTCTAAGAGCACTTCTTTGTCTCAGTATCAATTCAACACCACTACATTCTTACATTGAGTATGTGGAAGTGTTGAAAATACCTGAGATACTACTGTAGGATTGGATGATGTATGAATGTGTATATGAATGATGCCTTGTTTTCTTATAGACTTTGAACCACCTGATATTCCCATGCCTAAGTTTTCGAATGAACATACACCATTATCAGATAGTAGTAAGTCCTCAAGATAAGTCCTTCAACATGTGATGTGTATTAGAGTTTGCATATGTTTGTATCATGACCTTGTGTTTGTATGGAAGGGTACATGGATGTGTAACCAGTGTTTTATATTGAGTATGTGGAAGTGTTGAAAATACCTGAGATACTACTGTAGGATTGGATAACGTATGAATGTGTCACATGTGCCACGTTGAACGACGCCATCTGCTTATAGCCATCCTCATGTTTAAGGTCATTAACAAACTGGGTCCTGACTACTTGGCTCCTCTTTGTACTCAGAGCCACCTTCAAACCCCAGCCTGAGTCCATTTGTACCACTTTCCCATAAGCCTTCAAGATCAGTCCTTCAACATGTGATGTGTATTAGAGTTTACATGTGTTTGAATCATGACCTGGTGTTTGTATGGAAGGGTACATGGATGTGTAACCAGTGTTTTATATTGAGTACATGGAAGTGTATGTATTATGTATTACACATGATGCTCATAGAACATGCGTAACTTTGTTTGTGTGGCATTTGTGTGGGTAGCTATGTCATGCTTAGTTTTGATATCTGTATACAGCCCTACCAGAAGGTACTTTAGTTACTATGTGGTGTGTTTCTGTATAAAATAATATAATAGCAAACTAACCTCACACAGCATTGTTATTAACAATGAGTTGCTAGGCAATTAATTGACAAATTATGTCGACAATCACAAGTTAGCAATAGCAAAGGGAAGTGTGCAATTAGTACTGTATATTTGCACATTGTACACTTTGATCTGCCCATGTAACATACCACATAGTATTGTTGTGTTTTGACAATCCAAGTTATTAATCTACATGATACTGATGTGTTGTAAGTGGTGTTGATTTAAACAGTAAGTCCTGTTGGAGTATGATCATTACTGACTAGCATACACTTCACTTTCACTAATGAACAAAGTTTTAACATGTATTGTGTACTAGAGTGTGCATGTGGATGTTTAAACCGTATTTTATATCCTAATACATGGAAATGTATGCATGGATGTATTATACCGGCGCAAATGTTCCTATAACTTTGTGAGGTATTTGTGCGTATATGTACTTGTAGACTCAATATCTACACAATATGATGATGTATGTATCTATTGGAGCTGATGTTCAACTTGCTAAGCCTGTAACATGTTTGTAGGTTACGAAGACTCAGTACACAGTGAACCAAGAGATAGCCAGTATGCTACTTCAGACACCAGTGAGTTGGACACCTCACTCAGCAAGACCAGTCCTGACATTGGCTCTAGTGAGCCCAAGTCACAAGAGCAAGGAACGGTGAGGTTTATGTACAGACACTGTATGTACAGGACACTATGTACATACACTATGTACAGAAACTATGTACAGTACACTATGTACAGGACACTATGTACAGGACACTATGTACAGACACTATGTACAGGACACTATGTACAGACACTATGTACAGACACTATGTACAGACACTATGTACAGGACACTATGTACAGACACTATGTACAGACACTAAGTACAGGACACTAAGTACAGGACATTATGTACAGGACACTATGTACAAGACACTATGTACAGACACTATGTACAGGCACTATGTACAGGAGACTATGTACAGACACTATGTACAGACTCTATGTACAGGACACTATGTACAGACACTATGTACAGACACTATGTACAGACACTGCATATTTATAGGACACTATGCACAAGATACTATGTACAGGACTATTCATTGGACTGAGTTTTACTGGGCCATTAAACGTGTTTTGTTTCTAATAATTATTCCTAGTTCAATAGCTATTTACTGGTAATTGCTTTTGAATTAATGTGAAGGTTACCAAGATAGCAGGGAATTGGATACCACATCTCAGAAAGAATCAGGACATTTGTATGCCTGATCTGCAAACAAATCTAATGTGTACATTATTATTTTTATGTGCGCACAAGCACAAGTACTGTATTAACACATACAATGCACACACACATGCACGAACACACACATACACACAATTGCAGCATAATATATTTGAATAATATACAATTATACAGTTGTTGGTTTTCATACCTACATTGAATTCCATAGTATGTTTATACACGCACAAGTGTGAGTACAGTATTAACACACATGCACGCACGCACGCACACACACACACACACACAAACACAGACACAGACACACACACACACAATTGCAATATAATATACATGAATGTTATAAAATTTTACAGTTGCTGGTTTTCATAACCGATACATTGAATTCCATAGTATGTGGGGAAACTGGATGTGATTGAAGAAGTGCAGAGTAACTTTTGGACTCGTACTTTGAAGATTTTTGTCTCACTCTTTCATGACAGTGAGTTTAAATCCAGGTATACCCCATCTTGATAGACCTTAAATAACAACTTTTTAATTAATAGTAATCTATTCTAACAATGTGATTATTTTTTGTTAATGAGTGCACTGTGTACATGCCCTGGTGTATGACTGTTACACTTTTAGCTGTTACAGTAGTAACCTTTATATTAGGTGTACACACACAGCATGTACGTATGTGTGGGAGTGATCATGAATGAGATCTGAATCAATGTAACTTATATTGATTTATACTTCACATACAGTGTCCCATGAAGCTGTCCTCTCTAGGAATTGCTGGATCCCTTTTGGCTATGATTCCATCACAGTTGACAGACGAGGTGGTACCTACGATCTTTGTTCTGATGGTCTAACCAAGCTCACAGTACCCAGGAATGCAGTACGAGGTGAAACTGCTGAAATCCGATATGCCATCATTGGAAAGGGTCCATTCCAGCTCCAGCCCAACTACCAGCTAGGAAGCTTTGTAGTGTACGTGCACTACAATCCTGAGGAGATCACTACACCGGTCACTCTCTCCCTTCCCACTTGGTACGGAGGAGATGTTGTACCAGGAGAACCTCCACCAGATGGTCTCAGCTTTGCAGTAGCTCCTCACACACTGGGACTACGGGATAACCAGTACACATTCCAGCTGGTTGATGGAGGGACATTTATGTCTGTTTCAGGAGCAGTTGATATCGAAGGTCACAGCAGTTTGTTTGCTGTTGTGTTCAAGCAAGGAGCAACGTGTTCCTATTTTGCTACAAAATTGGAATATGAGCCATTGAATGATGGTTGGATTGATGCAATCACTGTATATGTAGTTTTGTCATTTGCTTCTCATGTGTGGACTAAAGTGAGTTGAGTATATATGTGAGTTATTATGTTTAATTACATATATATTTGATATCACCATTATTTGTCCAACAGATAATCGAGGAATACTGGGGGAGTTCAATTGTTAGAGTTGAACATTTGACCACATTTCACTTCAGAGATAATAACCAACTGGAGGCTTATATTGCTGAAGACTCGACTTCTGTGGTTGCACTAAGTGGTCAAGGACAGGTGTGTGTGGTACCGAGTAGAATACAACTATTTTGCATGTACAAAACCTATTTGTGCAGTATTACCTGACAGTGTGCGATTGGTATGTGGATGATTTGATTCCGTAAATTATTTACATCAAACCTCTCAACCAATTCTCATGCAGGTCTGAGTGTATGTGTGTAATCATTCTGTCTATTGTAATCTGTTAAGGTCATAAAATATAGCTGCTATATACTAAGTACCTGATGGAGTTATTCAGTATCTTCCATACATTTTCACAGATAACTGAGGAAGGGATCACATATGATTATCACAGCATACGAACCGCTGGACAGCTAAAAAATGCTGTTAAAGGAAAACGATACCCACCAAAAATAGTCTTTAACATCTATTCTATCCAACGTGAGGCATCTCTCTCGCCAGTGGTCAACAAACTAGTCCACTTTGGCATCAATGGAGCCAATGTGGACATACACATGAACAAAAATGTGTTGATTTCACAACCTGTAAAGCAAGGTTAGTGACTGTCTCTTGTATGACATTGTGCTTGTATGCATGTGCAGTCGTGTCAGAATAGAGGCTACTGGGGTGCCTTTGGACACCCCACTTTTAGTACACCACCAGTATACTTCCATTTAAAGTCACAGCTATAATAATGAAATGTAATTACATAACCAAAACCTTAATGCTTATATTTTAAATGGCATTATTTGTGTCTTGGACATTGTTGACTGAGAGAATAAGTATGAAAGTGTTTAGATTTTGATCTTTTCTTTCCTGTGTTCATAGAGCTACCATTTCTTCTCAACAAAAATGTCTTCTGCCCCATTGCACAACTTTATAAATCCAAGATTTAAGTGTTACTGGTTCACTGATTACTCCACTAGTGATTTGAAATGAACTTATTGAACTATTCAACTACTCCCAGTAGCAGTACACATCTACTATAGTATATCCTCAGTACTGAGGAACTTTATTGTATGGGACTTTCAATCTACATATAGAGTACATGCGGATCTGTACAGATCACTTGATTGTTCTTTCCAGTGAGCACTTCTTAAACATGCGTTGTCTGTTTGAGGTCTTCCTTGCCATCACTCACTGACCAATAAGATTTAGATTCAAATACGTAACTCTCTTCTCCTTTTAGATCCCTCATCACCAAACCCCCTGCCACCATCCTCCTTGTACAGTAAGTGGTGTCATACATGTACTTCTTGTACTTCCTGTATCACACAGTATCATGCACCAAACTGGTACATGTGTGCATATGTGTAGTACACCACAATGTGCAGCTGACAATGGTTGCTTGTTCTGTATTGACACCTACCACAGTAACTGTTTGTATACCCACATGAAGGGTGTGTATGACCTTTGTATACATACAGCACATGGTTTGTGCATGATACTCACTTGTATATCCGTGTGCAAGGTATGTAAATGTGTATGTCATTGTACATGACATGTACAGATGTATTCACTGTACTGTACAAACGTATGTACATACAGTACAGATGTACATACTTTTACACATGACTGTCACTAATTGTTTACTATTTTATACAAGTGAAGTCGCTTGCACACACATGCCAGTTTTCAGCTAATTACCTTGCAAACATGGAATTAAGTATTATGAATATGTACATGCTTACATATTCGATTTCCTGTGATGTCCATTCAGATAAGACGCCTTCTGATGCTGCATTAAATGGAATTCTAAGGAATTCCCCTGATTGGACCAGTTGGATAGTTGAACTTGGTGTTCCAATTGATAAAGCTCTCACATTTCAATCAAACCCAATGGGTGGTCTCCTTGCTCTTCAGTACTGGAGAGATGGAAAATCAGGAGAGCTCTATCCCTCCACCTGGAAGTTCCTGTTGGATACTGTGAAAAAGGCAAAAGGACCCTTAGCAGCTCAGAGGATATTGGACGAAGCTGAACAAAATGAAGCATCATGGTGTGTGTCATAAGTGAGTTCCTTTGTATTCACAAAATGTGTGCTATTGTGTATGTGTACATGTACTCACACTAAATGTGATGGTAGATACAGACATGTGTATGACATACTTGCACTACATGTGAGGCGTTATACATGTGTACATTTGTGTGCACTCTTGTGTCTCATACTCTCTGTTAGTCTTGCATAGCCAGCCCCTTTCTCGAATCACTTCCTGGATCAGAAGTGGGTGAAGAGTCTGACTACACGAGACTACTCTCATATGTACATACATTATCCAACATTGTAGCAATGGACCTCTTCAATATTCTATGCACTCCACACACCAGTACATAAAGTGTTGTCTGTGGATATATCTCATTTGGTACTAATAATGTAATATTTAAACTCTATTTCTTCTTCAGGTTGGATTCCATCCTTTGTAGCTCATCCGAACTTAGCAGAACACTCTTTTTTAGTTATATTACCAATCACGGTTATTAATAATTTTTTGAGTATGGGTTACTAAAACACTGTATATGTGTGTACATGTTCTCTCTCTCTCAGCACTCAACACTCTTGTTTATCTAACAGCAACAGTTGTACTTTCAGTATGGTTTACTACATGGTGGTGTATATGTACATATTAATTTTGTTCCTTGAACCTTTACTCTATTAGTACAGGGTACTTTTGTGAATATAATATTATGGCTAGTTTGTCTTCATTATTTTGATTATACTGCGATATGCGTGTATAATATTATATTAATTATAATTATATTATAGCATCAATGTTATATTATTATCATTATAAATACGTATAATTACTATTAATTGTGCGATCATTACTAAAATTCGAGTACGTGCGATATCGGGACTAATTCGCGTATAATTTTATATTTAACGTTGGAATGGAAGAAGCTATCGACACTATTTACACCATATATATCATAGAGCGTTGGAAGCGCGTTCCATGGCCAGTGATATATACCAAAAACGCAAATTCGGCGATTAAAATATGGCGCCTTCTAACCCATTTTGTCCCTGTTTCTCTCCAAATTCTGTACTTTTCTCCGATTTGGACGAAGCGGAGCGAACAGGTACGTGTACGTATAGTATACCTGCCAAGCTTCATACATGCACGCGTAACTAGGCTTTTCTTGTATTACTCTTGAATTATAAAGCTAAACACGATCAGGTTAGAAAGAAGTGTTCAATGAGAGAATAATAACTAGGTATGAACGTAGTTCAGAACCTCGCTAAACAGAAAATGGCGGTATATGTCATGCCAGATGTTTGTATACGCCAGTTTTCTGATGGAATGCACTTGTTGAATGTTGTCAGCCAATGACACTATTCAATACCAGTTTGTTTCCCTGCGTCACTTTCAATTATGATTTGATCTATCAATGTTGTAGAAGTGTTTGAATCACTGTTCATATAACTGTACTTTCCATGCCAATGATGCTTTTTTTATTAAATCACTAATATCTGGGTCACTGTTTAGTTTAGCATATTCATGACGTGCATGTGTACTAACACGAGATTGATATTCAAATCTGTATCAATGCCATTCTGTCTAGTATATATTCTCACAGGATGTTTTGAATTTGTGGTGTCATGTGGCAGCAATGCATGCAACCCATCGACCTCACAATCAGCGAGGGCATGATTCACTAATCTACGAACTGATTATAAGTACATTATTCAATACAGTATTATTGTTATGAACTCTGATATTTCTATTCACTAGTCATAATTTATATGCATATCCCATGGTATGGCTATTCTGCTTTTGTCTTGATTATTGTACTATTTATCATATATTATATTATTATGACACTGTTGGGTCATGCATAAAAAAAATCTGCCCGATATGTATCTGCAGATGAGCAACTCCTTACGTTGACCACCTGTGTTTTTGTGGACATAAGTGATGGTTGATGTTCAGGCTATTCACATTTCTACCATTTGTGTTAAACCTTACAAGCATTGAGGTACTGAGCCAAGGTTCATGTCATTTGCTTGGACCAGGAGAACCTTTTCGAAGTGTTTTTATCGCAGACACATTTCAAACATTCATAAGTAGGATTAGCGTTATTGGAAAGGGATGGCCACATTTCATGGCAAACGATAGAGTGGGATTATTTCCATTAATTTTGTACTGCTGTTGCTGGAATTTACACATTGTGTGATTGTTTCGTACTTCATCATGGCCATATACCCATTGGTATTTGCATCTTGTGTATGAACGTGTGGATGTGTCTGCACTTGTGCTTGGTTTTGTTGAGTTTGCAACTCATGTTGTGCAGCAGTGCACTGTATGACATGTAGTGTTTGATTTTGTGTTGTGTTTAATTGCATTTGTGATGCATTAACACATTGTGTTTGGTTTTGATTGCATGTTTCCATTTGTTAGAATCTGCATGAGAATTTGACTCTGCCATATGATATTCCGAACTATAAATCAACTTACAGATGATCTAATTAGTACTGGTTAATACACTATAATATTATAATGATGAACTTAGTAATACATAAAATATTGCAACCTCTGTTGGGAGATCAACATAAGCATACATACGAGTGTCCTTCAAATATTGTTTTCTTCGTTTTGTTAATGGAAGTTAACATCTGATTTTGATTCAGGATCATACAAAAAGCATTTATATATCTGAGTAGTTAAATATTTGAAAGCTAACAAGGCTGGCATAAAGCTTATCTCACGGCTAAAGCAGTTGTTAGCAATTTAAAGCGACTCATCTGAGCTTGTACAATTCTTGCAATTGGAAGAAGAGAAGAACGGATCGATATCAATAAAAACGTTCACAAAGAACTTCGGACGAAAGACCATCTTTCAAAACCTGTTACGTATTGCAGAGACTATGCGTAATGTTACTCATTATAGCCATTAAATGTCTGCCAACATGGACGTCACAATGGCTGTGCATTTCGATGTCCCCAACGTAGACTACGAATCGCCGACTTTACAGAGTATTAATCGGAAAATCTGTTCCATGGGAAAATTGTAAGACATTGTTCTTGTGATGCGAAGCCAACGAATGTCGTCCAGAGACGAAATCCGGATCCAGGGGCACTCGACGAAGGAAAAACTTTCAGCCGTCGTGGGATAGCGAGTAAGTGTGCTAGACTTGAATGATAACCTCAGTCCGATACCTTACCGTTGCCCCTATCCGACGTATGGCACGAATCCCCCTGTGACCTCATAGACGTTTGCTGCGCGTGATCGAAATTTGACATATTGGCCTAAAAGGAACCGAAAAATTTCATTGAGACACCTTCGACCAATTAAGAACGTGGGCGACTCGATGAGACTGGCCGTACGACGGAAACAATTAACCTCGCTAACGCTCGGTAACTAGTTCAGACAGAGTCTGAAGGGGCTCGCCTAAGCTCACCCTGTTAGCAGGGGTCAGCATAGATGTGCAGTAGCTGGCATTGAAAACGCACACATAGGCACTGACTGATGTCTGCAGCATGCATGCTCTATTCAGGCGATTATGGAAATGCCAGCATATCCATAAGTGCCTGATAGGGTGGCTAAGTACATGCAGTGTGCTGGGTTCTGCTGCTGTGCAGTAGTTGCAGTAGTGACAACATGTTTATTCCATGTTGCAGCACAGAGATGTCTGTGTTGTATTGAAGGATGATAATGATTTTATAGATGTATTACACAGCATCAAAATGAGTCAATGCGTAAATATAAAACCCTAACCCTACCCTAACCCTAACCCTATCCTAACTCTACCTTAACTTACTCCCTACTCCAAAAGTACTACACTGTAGTTATAGAAAGAAATACCAAATGTTGATAAATGTGTACATCAAAATGCATTGATGTCATCTCATTGTGTTAGACAGCTACAGCTTGCTCCATTCAGGTGCATATGTCAGCATGTGCACATAGGGTCTGTCCCATTTAGCAGCAGATGTGCCCAAGTAGGAGTACAGGAACAATAGCAGTTGATGTATGCGTGTCGACAACGTTACTTTGCGTTTCTATGTGTGAGACCATACGGCATTAACATGTATTTCGAGATTCCTTGTTCCACAAGAGAATCATTGAGACACAAAAGGTTCAAAAGCATTGATATGTGGTCTAACGAACCATGTAACAGTTTTAAAATGGCCAAAATAAGGAGAGATAGATGTTTTAACACGAAAGATATAACGCCCGACTCGTCGAAGAAGGATCCTGGTCCCCCCGTCGTTTCCTGCCTTTCAGAAGAGGTCCCGAGTGTCCCCGCGCCTTTCTAGTTCTAGAAGAATGTTTCTTGTGTTTGTCGAACGGTTCGAAGGTGATCAATTCGGCCAGTACGCATGTGGGACATGTCCATTTGGCTCACTAACTGTTAATAGGATTCTATTAACGCTTTAGTGCAGCCCGAGATCTTTTGTCACATGACGTTCTCGTGATTTGATCGAATGATTACGCAAGAAAATCGATCGCACCCAATCTAAGATCGAAAGTACGTAACAAGAATAAGATACGTTCGGCATTCCCAGCACTTTAATCCTTACCTACTTTGATTCAAATCCGTTTCTAAAGGTTTAAATCAAAGTATTGAAATTATACATGACTGTTTATTTCGATTCGAAAAGTTTTATGGGATGGAGCGCAGCTATCGAAATGAATTTACGATTAGAAACTGAGCGTTTTTGGTTATTTTATTCATCAAAAGTGCGCATTAGTGATAAAATGAAGATATAATATGATAATTCTGACATATATCGGTCCGTACCTCGATTGTCTTCGGTGCTTTGTTTTGACTCCCGCTTATGTTTTCAAAACGATCAAACTTCCTTATCAATGTCATCTTTAGAATAAATATTAGGCGCTCATAAGAAACATCCGATGGGGCTGAAGAAGTATCAAAACGATCGAAGATAATCTTACACAATAGCACTTGATATCGGCAAGATAATGACGTAACCAATTTGTCACATGACATTCATGTGACTTGCGGCTCTCGCTCTAGATCTTCTGTATGATATTTGCCATGTTCGCCCGCCATTTCAGGAAAGCCTCCAGAGAGATCATCTATCGTTTAAAAGTAAGTTTGGATGATTCTCCAACTTTTCCATGTGGGGGAAATTGATCCAATGATCGGAAGTGAAGTTATGCCAATAAATAGGCGACATTTTTCATTCTAAATTAGTTTTTTGAGTGATTCTCCAAAACGGTTTAAGATATCAAATTCCCCCACATACAATCGTTGACAAATCTTACTAGCTACTAGAAAATGCTCTTAGATGGTCTCGGAGGCTTTTTTAAAAATGGCGGGCGACGTTTTCCCGTATTTTGGTGCGTCTTCTAAACGTTTCAATATATCGAAAAGTACATCACCAAATATTTCGAAATAAACGTCATCTTACTAAGGATATATCTAAATATACTTCAAGAACCTTAGATTTCCTCTCGAACGTTATTGAGATGAAATTTAAGTCAAAGAAATTACCCAAAAATCGGCGATCACCGGAAGCCATACAAGTGCAATCGGACATGTCCCACATGCGTACCAGAATTGGCAGTCGATCAAAATGGCACGGCGTCCCAGAGAAAGAAACGTCAGCGTGTTTGAAAAATCGCCTCGATCGTCTCGAAAAGGGCATCCACGTCTTTCTCCGGACGTCCCTGACGTCTCGAAAAGAGTTTCCGTCCTTCAAAGGGTCGCACGATCGCGCCAGACGTCGAAAACATCGGCCAAATTGTTG
>OZ026551.1:814017-844017 GCA_964020155.1 Chondrilla cf. caribensis | reverse complement strand
GTGAATGTTTGAAAATTTGTGAGATTTTTGAGCAATATCGATTATTGAACAGTTATTACTTAAACCAAATCAAAGGTGTGTCTGTGTGTGATCTGTGTATAATTTACTCTAAATTTGTACAGTTTTCCATGAAATGGTAGTAATAATTTCCAAATGCATTACTTGATAACATTATACTGACTGTGTTAATTTTGTAAATTGTTGTTAATCCAGTACCATGTTATATGCCATGGTGATATTCTATCCACCAAATTTATTTGTGCAAATTCACTTTCATTATTATCCAAATAAGAATTTGGCTAGTCTACTCACCTTGTTGATCCAGCCCATTTTCCCTCAATTTCCTAAACTTCACTGTAGTTATACTTTTCCCATTTGATTTTTGACACAGATAATAATATTATGCATGTAAATTCCTATTTAAAGGCATTTTTGGCATATTATATGTAGTACATGTATATACAAGTTCTTCTGTGTGTATGTACGTATGTATGTATGTATGTACTCACAGTGAATTTTAGTTAATCCGCCACTGCCTTATCCGCCCAATCTTTAATCCGTCACAATTTTAGTACCAATATAATGTACAAGTACTAATGAATATCCAGTTAATCCGCCAAACTCATTAATACACCATATTCTTTGAAAATGAATTGCAGTGGATTAACCAGTATTCACTGTATGTATATTTCATTATGGTAATGTATTTATATATGTACATATGCGTGTGAACTTGTGTGTACATACATATATACATATACTTTTGCATGTATGCATAATATGTTTGTGTTTGCTATGTATTTGTACATGAGACTGTGTGTATATGATGTTTGCACATACAAGTATGTATAATATGTGTATATGTGTGGTCCATTTACATGCATAATTTTATGTTGTATATATGTGCGTCTATTGTATTGTATTTTATGTTGTATTCCAAAGTCTGTCTATCCTCTCCATGTACATATGAAGTGTTTTGATACTCTACTTGGTTACAGTATCATTTGATGACATTGTTTCCAGTTCTTGTGGATGTTTATCATAAGGAACAACTAGTGACAAAAGAGGAAGCTGAAAAGGTTACTTCTGATGTATGGAGGTGGGAATGGAGGTGGGTAGAAGTTGCTGTCACCAAAGATGTTGTTACCACTGCAAGAATAGCTGACATCTTGGATAAATATGGGTACATTAATGTTGCAAAACACATTAGAGGTAAGTGTGTGTTCTCACGTCTGTGTGTATAAATACTGTACAGGATCTCTTTGAAAAGGCACAATTGTCTTGAATATTAGTTTTATGCTGCATTCATGCATCTCTTGTACTCTCTGTATGTGTGTGTACTCGATCATTGTAGTAATTACATGTAAATTCATTGTGCATGTAAATTCCTATTTAAAGGCCTTTTTGCCATATTATGTGTAGTACATGTATATATACGAGTTCTTTTCTGTGTGTATGTATGTACTATATTTTACTATGGTATTGTATGTATATGTGTACATGTATCCCGATTGATGGTATTGTCACTTAACTTCAAAAACACCGACTACGGTATATACCCGATATACCGGGATATATTTCTGACCTCATTACTGATATACCCCGTTTTCTTAATTGAAAGGAAGTTATCAATTATCGCCACACTTAAGACAATCAATGCACCAGCAATACTGATACACAATGAACGCTAAAGACCACACCAATTCAGTTGAAGGAACACAAAATCAGCGCACAAAATTGTCGCGTGTTCAGAAGGGCAGTGAATCGAGAACGATTTTAACATGAATCGATTGGTCGTTCAGGTTGAAGACTTTGTGGTTCGGGCTGGGTTGGATAACAGTTACTCAGCCCATTTGGTTCTCTTGGCGGCGTTTTGGGCACATAAGGGTTTGTCCACTCTTCTAAGTTGGTAAGCTCAGAGAAACGATCACTGTCATCATTATCCCCACACCTCTTTTGCTAGGTATTAGAGAGTTGATGGGTACTTGATTATAGGTTTTACTGTTGTTTCCAGCTCCTAAAGATATCTTTCCTCGCAAATTTCTCGTCTGTATTCATAACGCTAAAATACTTTCGATCGTTTTGACGGGATACATATTTGTTATACCCCACCTTTGCTGGGTACATGGGGATATACTTGAGTGTCAGGAAGCGATAACCTCAGGCTCGGTATATTGCTTCCTGACACTCAAGCATATCCGCCATGTACCCAGCAAAGGTGGGGTATAACAAATATGTATACATGTGCAATTGTGTGTACATGTATGTACGTATATACTTTTGCATGTGTACATATGTTTGTGTTTGCTATGTATCTGTTCATGAGACTGTGTGTATAATATGATATTTGTACATACAAGTGTATGTGTGTGGTGCATGTACGTACATGCATAATTGTATGTTGTATGTGTGTGAGTGTGTGCCATATAATTGTGTACAAAGTATACACTTTCTAGTTATTAAATACCAACAGTTGCCGTGCATTCCCAATTCATGACATTTCATTTTGATGCACTATGACATGTGTGATTGTTGGTATTCCAAAGTCTGTCTATCCTCTCCATGTACATATGAAGTGATTTGATACTCTAGTTGGTTACAGTATCATTTGATGACATTGTTTCCAGTTCTTGTGGATGTCTATCATAAGGAACAGCTAGTGACAAAAGAGGAAGCTGAAAAGGCCGCTTCTGATGTATGGAGGTTGGAATGGAGATGGGAATGGAGATGGAAATGGAGGTGGGTAGAAGTTGCTGTCACCAAAGATGCTGTTACTGCTGCAAGAATAGGTGACATCTTGGATAAATACGGGTACAATAATGTTGCAAAGCACATTAGAGGTAAGTGTGTGTACTCTCATCCATGTGTATAAATACTGTACAGGATCCCTTTGAAAAGACACAATTATCTTGAATATTAGCTGTATGCTGCATTCATGCATCTCTTGTACTCTCTATACGTATATGTGTGTGCATCGATCATTGTAGTAAAAATTACATGTGGTAGTGAATGTGTGCTCCAAATAGCATGTGTATTTGTAAATAACAATAAATACATAATTATTTTACAGTGCATGTGTAAGTCATTATGTACCACAGTATGTCTGCGTTGGTTGTAGGTTATTAGTTTATGTGTGGCTGTTTTACATGTACGTACATGCATATGTGTGTGTGTGTGTGTGTGTGTGTGTGTGTGTTTGTGTGTGTGTGTGCGTGCGTGCGTGCATGTGTTTGTGTGTGTGTGTGTGTGTGTGTGTGTGTGTGTGTGTGTGTGTGTGTGTGTACGTGTAATTTTGAATGTAAATACACATGGTACATACATACATATATGCGTATGGTCAATTGCTACAATTACTTTTCTAGTCATTTATACTCGATACTACAATGCCTATAATATTCAGGACATTTGATATTTCAATTTGATGCACTATGACATGTGTGTGATTGTTGGTATTCCAAAGTCTGTCTATCCTCTCCATGTACATATGAAGTGATTTGATACTCTACTTGGTTACAGTATCATTTGATGACATTGTTTCCAGTTCTTGTGGATGTTTATCATAAGGAACAGTTAGTGACAAAAGAGGAAACTGAGAAGGCCGCTTCTAAAGTATGGATGTTGGAATGGGAATGGGCATATGTTGCTGTCAACAAAGATGCTAGTACTCCTGCTAGAATAGCTGACATCTTGGACAAACATGGCTTCCATTATGTTGCACAACACATTAGAGGTAAGTGTGTGTACTCTCGTCTGTGTGTATAAATACTGTACAGGATCCATTTGGAAAGACACAATTATCTTGAATTTTAGCTGTATGCTGCATTCATGCATCTCTTGTACTCTCTGTATGTGTGTGTACTTATACATAGTACAGTACATGTGTTAGTGATTAGATACAATGTCATACAAATGCTTTTGTTAGCATGTGATTGTTCATCTGAATATAATGCAAGTGTACATACATATCTGTGTGACAGTGTTAGTCAAATTTACTGGAAACATGCATATTATGTTAGTTAGCGTAGTTTTAAGGTGTTTGAATCATTGGTTGTATATTCTGTAATCATTTCTCGCTTGTATATCTCTTACAAAATGTCTGCCTGTAATTGCATATAAAGTATTTTCATGGTATACTGGATATGCTGTTACAGTACTATCCGTACAAGTAAATTCAGTATGTATACTGTTGTTATGATTTCAGTGTGTGTGTGTGTGTGTGTGTGTGTGTGTGTGTGTGTGTGTGTGTGTGTGTGTGTGTTTGTGTGACTATCAACTATTAGTATATCATTTGTGTATGTTTGTTAGTGTATTTGCAATGTTCATAGAATAATGTGCACCTGTGCTTATTAATCCAGGACAGTGTCGTCGAAAATATCTAGTATCTAAGTACTAGTATTGGATGACAAATGAATGTGCATGTATATGAATGATGCCTTTTTTCTTATAGAACCGTCTTCAACCCCCAGCTCACAGTTATACGTAACTAAGAGCTCTCATAAATCTGAGAGTTTACATGAATTGTTAACGCAATCAGTAGTTAGTGGTAAGTCCTCAACATCAGTCCTTGAACATGTGATGTGTATTAGAGTTTACGTGTGTTTGTATCATGACCTGGTGTTTGTATTGAAGGGTACATGGATGTGTAACCAGTGCTATAGTACATGGAAGTGTGTGTATTATGTATTGCACATGGTGTTCGTATAACATACGTAACTTCGTTTGTGTGGCATTTGTGTGGGTAGCTATGTCATACTTAGTTTGATATCTACATACAGCCCTACCAGAAGGTACTTTAGTTACTATGTGGTATGTTTCTGTATAAAATAATATAATAGAATACTAACCTCATACAGCATTGTTATCATAACTGAACAATGAGTTGCTAGGCAATTAATTGACAAATTATGTCAACAATCACAAGTTAGCAATAGCAAAGGGTAGTGTGCAGATAGCACTGTATATTTGCACATTGTACACTTTGATCTGCCCATGTAACATACCACATAGTATTGTTGTGTTTTTGACAATCCAAGTAATTAATCTACATGATACTGATGTGTTGCAAGTGCTGTTTCTTGTTAGTGTCAAAACAGCCATACCTTTATTGTTTCAGAGAGGACCACACTAGGTTATAAAGCTAAAAGGTTTGAGAGGCATGCAGCAACTACTGGATTTCGTCTGCCTACAAAACTCTCACGCGGTAAGCCCTGTTGGAGTATGATCAGTACTGACTAGCATACACTTCACTTTTACTAATGGACAAAGTTTTAACATGTATTGTGCACTAGAGTGTGCATGTGGATATTCAAACAGTGTTTTATATCTTAATACATGGAAATACATGTATGCATGTATTAAACCTGGTGTTCCTATAACCTTTTGAGGCATTTTTTGTGTGTGCTATGTACTTGTAGTTTTGATATCTACATACTATGGTGATGTATGTATCTATTGGAGCGACAGTTATGCGTATACAGTGGAACCTGTTAATCCGGACTCTGGAAAAAGCGGACACCTGCATATAACGGACATTAAACTATTGTCCCGAATCTTTCTCCATTTAAAACTGGTATTTAGGCACCTGAAAAGTCCGGACACCTCTGTATTCCGTAATCAGGACAGCCATTTACAGTCCCGTTACATGATTAGTTCGTAAAATTACCTGCATATTCCGGACAGTGCTAAATAATATAATTCTAAAAACTGGCAAGAATGCATTGTCGAGCAAAAAAAATAACATATCTATCGAATACAAAGCTTGGTTATTGTTCAATTCTATCGAGAGCTTCTCTCAATCTTTTTAGATACTTCTCAGGACCGTGAAAACAAGTAATTCGAGTTAAAAAAAACTGCCTTCCCCACACTCGACTTACTTGGGTGTCTTTCTTAGGTATAAAAGAACCTTCGCTGAAATTATTACATTAGGCGAAGCCGTTGCGCTCGAATTCTAGCGGAATTCCCAATCCTCCGCGTTTCGAAATCGGCCATCTTTTCTCGCGCAATATAAATTCATTGTTGCGGTTACGCTTTGGAATACATAATATTATATCGGACGAGCGTAAATATAACTTCAACAGGCAGCCCCACGAGGTTTTTTTTAACTTGAACAATATACACCACGGGATTTCTAGACCATATCAAGCTCCACGATTGACCTAAACAGTCCCTAATCACTGATTACTTTTGAAAACATACTTTTCCTGTCATATATAACATGCATATCAGTATTATTATTTATTATTGTGTTGAGTAATTGAAGTAAACTCCGAAGTCTAGCAACATGATAGGCAACCCTGGGAAATCAGGACACTGCTTGCTGGTCCCCAAGTGTCCACATTATACAGGTTCCACTGTATTATACATATACATATGTTTTGATGTTTCATTTGCTAAGCCTGTGACATGTGTATTTTTGAATACTCAGTACACAGACTAGAACCAGCTAGTACCCATACACAAAGCAGTGAGCAGTATGCTACTTCAGACACCAGTGTGTTGGACACCTCAGTCAGCAAGACCAGTCCTGACATTGACTCAAGTGAACCCAAGTCACAAGAGAAAGCAATCGTGAGCTTTATGTACAGACACTATGTACAGACACTATGTACAGGACACTATGTACAGACACTATGTACAGACACTATGTACAGGACACTATGTACAGACACTAGGTACAGACACTAGGTACAGACACTATGTACAGACACTATGCACAGGACATCATGTACAGACACTGTGTACAGACACTATGTACAGACACTATGTACAGTACACTGCGTACAGGACACTATGTACAGACACTGTGTACAAACACTATATACAGACACTATGCACAGGACACCATGTACGTACAGACACTGTGTACAGACACTATGTACAGGACACTATGTACAGTACACCATGTACAGACACTATGTACAGACACTATGTACAGACACTATGTACAGAACACTATGTACAGGACACTATGTATAGACACTGTGTACAAGCAATATGTACAGGACATTTTGTACAGGACACTACGTACAAACACTAGGTACAGACACTATGTACAGGACACTATTTACAGGACACTATGTACAGGATACTATGCACAGACACTATGTACAGATACTATGTACAGGACACTATGTACAGGACACTATGTAAAGACATTGTGTACAGACACTATGTACAGGATACTAGGTATAAACCCTATGTACAGACACTATGTACAGACACTGTGTACAGACACTATGTAAAGACACTATGTACAGGACACTATGTAAAGACACTATGTACAGGACACTTTGTACAGGACACTATGCACAGACACTATGTACAGATACTATGTACAGACACTATGTACAGACACTATGTACAGACACTATGTACAGACTCTATGTACAGACTCTATGTAAAATGCTATGTATAGGACACTATGTACAGGACACTATATACAGATGCTATGTACAGACACAATGTACAGACTCTATGTACAGACTCTATGTAAAATGCTATGTACAGGACATTATGTACAGACACTATGTACAGGACACTTTGTACAGGACACTGTGTACAGGATACTAGGTATAAACCCTATGTACAGACACTATGTACAGACACTGTGTACAGACACTATGTACAGGACACTATGTACAGGACACTATGTATGTACACTATGTACAGACACTATGTACAGGACACTTTGTACAGGACACTATGTACAGGATACTAGGTATAAACCCTATGTACAGACACTATGTACAGACACTGTGTACAGACACTGTGTACAGACACTATGTACAGGACACTATATACAGGACACTATGTATGTACACTATGTACAGACACTATGTACCGGACACTATGTAAGGACATTGTGTACAGACACTACGTACAGGATACTAGGTATAGACCCTATGTACAGACAGTATGTACAGATACTACGTACAGGACACTATGTACAGCTAGGACACTATGTACAGGACACTATGCAAAGACATTGTGTACAGACACTATGTACAGGATACTAGGTATAAACCCTATGTACAGACACTATGTACAGGACACTATGTACAGACACTATGTACAGACACTATGTAAAGACGCTATGTACAGGACACTATGTACAGACACTATGTACAGGACACTTTGTACAGGACACTATGTACAGACACTATGTACAGATGCTATGTATAGGACACTATGTATATACATTATGTATAGACACTATGTATCGGATTTTGAATTTTAATTGGAAGGTTACCAGTGAAGTGGATACCATGTCTAAGAAAGATTTAGTAAGTTATGTAACAAACCTGGACATGTTTGCATTATTACTTTTATGCACACACAAACATGAGTACAGTATTATTACTTACATCGCACATGCAAACACACACACACACACACACACACACACACACACATACACACACACTTTTCACAGTTGCTAATTTTTATAACGGATACATTGATTTCCATAGTATGTGGGGAAACTAAATGTGATTGAAGAAGTCCAGAGTAACTTGACCCATACATTGAAGATTTTTGACCTATTCTTTTATGACAGTGAGTTTAATTGGCATACATTCCTCATCTTGATAGACCTTAAATGGCACATTATACTAATTTTTTGTTAATGACTGCACTGTGTACATGCCCTGGCGTTTAGCTATAGTAACCTGCATATTAGGCATGCACACACAGCTGGTATGTGTGGGTGTGATCATGAATAAGATCTGATCAATGTAACTTATATTGATTTCTACTTCAAATACAGTGTCCCATGAGACCTTCCTCTCCAGGAATTGCTGGATCCCTTTTGGCTATGATTCCATCACAGTTGATAGACGAGGTGGTACCTACGATCTCTGTTCTGATGGTCTAACCAAGCTCACAGTACCAAGGAATGCAGTACGAGGTGAAACTGCTGAAATCCGATATGCCATCATTGGAAAGGGTCCATTCCAGCTCCCACCCAACTACCAGCTAGGAAGCTTTGTAGTGTACGTGCACTACAATCCTGAGGAAATCACTACACCAGTCACTCTCTCCCTCCCCACTTGGTACGGAGGAGATGTTGTACCAGGGGAACCTCCACCAGATGGTCTCAGCTTTGCAGTAGCTCCTCACACACTGGGACTACGGGATACCCAGTACACATTCCAACTGGTTGATGGAGGGGAGTTTCATGATAGCAGAGTTCATGATGTGTTCATTGATGGACACTCCAGCCTCTTCACCATAGTTTTTAAGGAAGGGGCCAAAAGCATATACCTAGCCACACATTTAATGGTGAAGAATAATGCCAAAGAAACCACTCATAACGTCTTTGTCACATATGCCAGTCCAACTTGGAGTAAGGTAAGCTTTTTTGTATGCATACATATGTATATTGATATTATTTGGCCAATTTGTGTATTCGGAAAATGCCGTTCTTTAAAACTGCTTGAAATCAATCAGGTAATCAAAAACATTGACTGACTCTTCATACACCTCATGGTTGACATTATAGCCTTGTGTGCCTAGCACTGATGCTGTGTGCCTATCTCTGATATTGTGAACTGCATTATTGACAGTTGTGTGTGTATGTGTATACTATGTCAAAACACATGTACTTACAAGTATTATACATCGATAGGCATAGTACTTCAAATTCGAATATTTTATTCCTCACTGTCTCTGTTTGGAGAACTCAAAAACGAAAGGAAGTTTTTCCCCCTGGGCATGCACCAAAAGCCCGATATGCTTTTATTATTGCCTTGTAGTTTTAATTGAAGTGAATTAATCTCCAATTCTTTAACTTCTGCTGTAGCAGCTAATGCAGAGTAGACTCGACTGTTTGGCAACACTTCAACTCGGCAAAATCTTTGTACATACATACTATTGTATGTATGTACATTATATACATAATGTATTGGTTATGGTTATGGAATCTTATTTAACGTGGGTGAGCCTTTAACCCTGGGGGCTACTGTACTAGGTGCCCACCAAATATAATGTCTGTATATGTACATAGTATGTGTTGTAAGGATTCTTATTTCTTACTTCTGTTGCTATGGAATTTATTATGATTGGTTGCAAATACCACACTATTGATAATGTACATATACACTGTGGTCTATTTAGTGGTTAAGACATGGGCACGAGGGCATTATGACATATAAAATACCGAGTCCCGAGGGCGCGAAGCGAAAGCGCCCAAGGGTGAGTGTATTTTATATGTCATAATGCCCAAGTGTCCATGTCTTAACCATTATAGCATCCGTTGCTAACGCTTTATACTGTTGCTAGCACTTTATACATTATAAAATTGCTGTATAATAGTACTGTTTCTATGGTAACGGATGCTATAGGGCAATAAAGGCTATTTAGAATAGTCATATCATGTCAAAGTAGTTTTCATGGCCTAACTCTGTCTCCAATTACAACAGATTCTTAAGGATGTCCGTAAAAGAGCTGAAATCAAAGAGGATAAGAAATTTAAATTTGAAAATCCTCCCTCAGGCGAGCTGGTTGGTGAGGTGAGGGAAACTAGAGGAAATGGCTGGGCTGTGGCTATCACTGGCTCTACAGAGGTTAATCCATTGTCACATAACATTGTGCATAGTACGTAAGTATGTACATATAACTGTAGTATCTTATGAATGTCATACTGTATGTATTAGTTGTATAGCCTGGTGTAGTGAATTACAAGGAATTTATACTGCATATTTACATAGTCCGATACAGCATTTTATATGCAATAGAATTGTTTTCTACTAATTTCCTGCCTTGTTCTCACGCAATTAATCCTAACAATGAAACCTGTCCGGTAACCTGTGCTGTATCACTGACCTGTGCTACATGGCTTATGTACACTCAGTTTTTCTTTTAATCGACTCCTCAACCAGAATACGAGGTGAATTAATTACACTTGTACATGCATACATTCATACAGTATTCTACTTTACAGTGTATAATGCACATTTAGTTCATACGTATATGGATGTATGCATTTTGGATGCTGTATGAATTTTCAATACATAGTAAAAGTGTAGCATGCTTTAAACTGTGTAGTTACAGGACATACATACATGTACCGTATTACCTATCATGTATGTAGTACGTGATGAACTATCACCTGCAATATACTTGTACTCAGTGCATGTTAGTATTACCATATAACTGTTGTCATTGCTGTAGCTTCATCAAACTGAGGTTTCTTATGAATTTTGTGGTTTTACAAAAGCCAAATATTTGAAAGATGCTGTCCAACAACGATTGTACCCACCCAAGCTAACCCTCATTGTAGCCAACACAGTCGGTAGTGGTGAACAAACCACTCCCAAGTATGTGAATTTTACCATCCGAGGAGCTGACAGACCCTTACAGTTCTCAGCCTGTGTTGAGGAACGAATCAGCGGTAATTGTGTACTGTACAATGAGTGTAGTGAGTGGACACTTTGCTAGGACAACATGTAGAGCAAGTTATTATATGTGGTGTGTGTGTGTGTGTGTGTGTGTGTGCGTGCGTGCATGCGTGCGAGCGTGTGTGCATGTACAGTTAATACTGCATGGTGGATTAAAGAGCATTCTCAGTATGTTTGCTTTACAAAATGCAGTATAATTCTCCTTGTAGGGTAGTAAACCTCACCATACTGGGTATACACCTCATGAAACTATATGTTATATTTTTGCAAAACATTAATGTATGCGTGATATAGCCCACCATGATTTTTTCTCGTCATCCCTACATTTTGAGTGCTATCACACTCTATGTTACAGTAGTTGTGTCATTAGCTGTTAATGGTGTTTGTCTTCCCCATTGTTACTAAACAACTCTTATTTACATGTATCTTTGTAGGCAGTGGGCAAAGGACGCCACATTCATCAGCTCCAAGTGACAGCAGAAGTAGATCTCCAAGAGCAGATGATGACATGGACAATAATATTATGTTTCCTACTACAAGTACGTATGTGTTGCAATGTACATTCTTTGTCACATGTGTACAATACTATGTACTTAATCCACCACTGCTTTATCCACCAAACCTTTTAATCCGCCACAATGCCCCAATACCAAGATTATATACATTTACTAATAAATATCCAGTTAATTTTCCAAACTTGTTTATCCTCCATATTTCCGGAAAACAAATTGTGACAGATTAACAAGAATTCACTGTATACGTATGTACGTATCATCTAATTATTTTCATCATTAAGTATTTGTTAATAGTATAAACTAACCTATCCCATAGTATAACCATATATAGCAGTAAAATGCAATAATTATATTTTATATTATTCTAATTATTCATAATAATATATACATACTGTCTTATGTATATTTGTACCTCTGTAATGTAGTTGTGTGTTTTTGACACAATGTGTACATATATGATTTTTGACATGAAATATTAATTGTCATATTTGGTGTACACGTATCGTCCATATACTACATGAAGCGTACTTGTGTATACATCAGATCCAGTGCTATCGTTGTATCTCTACTCTCTGTTTTCAGGTTCCTCATCACCAAATCCCTCACCACCCTCCTTGTACAGTAAGTGGTATCATACATGTACTTCTTGTACTTCCTGTATCACACAGTATCATGTACCAGACTGGTAGTGTGTATGTGCAGTACACCACAATGTACATCTAACAATGCTTGCTTGTTCTGTATTGACACCTACCACAGTAACTGTTTGTATACCCACATGAAGGGTGTGCATAACCTTTGTATACATACAGTACATGGTGTGTAACAAGTATGTTTGTACATGATACTCTCTTGTATATCCTTGTACAAGGTATGTAAATGCGTATGTCATTACACATGATGTGTACAGACGTATTCACTGTACTGTACAAACATATGTACATACAGTACAGATGTACGTACGTACTTTTCCACATGATGGTCACTAACCGTGTACTACTTTGTGCATATACAAATGAAGTTGATCATACACACATAGGCCAGGTGTCAGCTAAAGACATGGTCCACCCCTCTCCGTTGCCCCTCCCCTTCAACGATATCCCTTCAAGTCACTATAGAAGGATTAAACCTGTTACAATAATGTGTAACTATTGTTGTATTGTATGTGAGTCACTGTATATTTGCACATTGTACACTTTGATCTGCCTATGTAACATACCACATAGATTTGTTGTGTTTTGACAATCCAAGTAATTAATCTACATGGTACTGATGTGTTGCAAGTACTGTTTCTTGTTGTGTCAAAATAACCATATATAGTTTCAGGGATGATCGCACGAGGTTATAAAGCTAGAGTGTTTGAGAGGCATGGAGCAATGGTTACATTTTCTATTTTCATATATGTACTTGTAGTTTTGATATCTACATAATATGGTTATATTCATATCTGTTGGAGCTGATGTTTAACTTGCTAATCCTCTATCACATGCGTATTATTTGAATACTCAGCACACAGTGAACCAGGAGATAGCCGGTATGCTATGTCACACACCAGTGAGTTGGACACCTCAATCACCAAGACCAGTCCTGACATTGACTCAAGTGAACCCAAGTCACAAGAGCAAGCAACTGTGAGCTTTATGTACAGGACACTATGTACAGACACTTTGTACAGGACACTATGTACAAATACTGGGTACAGACACTAGGTACAAGACACTGTACAGGACACTATGTACAGGACACTATGTACAGGACACTATGTACAGACACTATGTACAGACACTATGTACAGGACACTATGTACAGACACTGTGTACAGGACACTGTGTACAGACACTATGTACAGACACTGTGTACAGACACTATGTACAGACACTATGTACAGACACTAGGTACAGGACACTATGTACAGAACACTATGTACAGACACTATTAAATTGGACCTAATTATACTGGCCAATTATAGTGTTTGTTTTTTTTATAAGTTCAATAGGAAATTATTATTGGTAATTGCTTTCAAATTCATTTTAAAAGGTTACCAGTGAATTGGATACCACATCTAAGAAAGAATCTCCTCGGCCTACAAAACTCCCACACAGTAAGCCCTGTTGGATTATAATCAGTACTGACTAGCATGCATTTCACTTTCACTATTGGGCAAAGTTTTAACATGTATTGTGTACTAGAGTGTGCATGTGAATATTTAAACAGTGTTTTATAACTTAATACATGGAAATGTACGCATGCATGTATTATACCTGGTGTCCCTATAACTTATTACTGTACTTGTGGTTTTGATATCTACATAATATGGTTATATGCATATCTATTGGAGCAACAGCTATGTGTGGACATACAATATTTTGATGTTTAACTTGTCCTACTAATCTTGTAACATGTGTGTATTTTTGAATACTCAGCACACAGTGAACCAAGAGGTAGCCGGTATGCTACTTCACACACCAGTGAGTTGGATACCTCAATCACCAAGACCAGTCCTGACATTGACTCTAGTGAACCCAAGTCACAAGAGAAAGCAACTGTGAGCTTTATGTACAGACATTATGTACAGACACTATGTACAGGTCACTATGTACAGGACACTATGTACAGGACACTATGTACAGATACTATGTACAGGAAACTACGTATGTAAATACACTGTGTACAGGACACTATGTACAAGACACTATGTACAGGACACCATGTACAGACACTATGTTCAGACACAATGTACAGGACACTATGTACAGAACACTTTATACAGGCACTATGTACAGGACACTATGTACAGATATGTACAGACATTATGTACAAGACACTATGTACAAGACACTATGTACAAACACTATATGCAGAAATTATGTACAGACAATATGTACAAGACACTATGTACAGACATTATGTACAGAACACTATGTACAGGACACTATGTACAAGACACTATGTACAGGACACTAGCTGAGTACAGGCACTATATACATGCACTTTGTATAGGACACTACGTATATGCAAAACATTGTGTTCAGGACACTATGTACAGACGTTATGTACATGCACTATGTACAGGACACTATGTACAGGACATTATGTACATGGCACTATGTACAGGCCCTTATGTATGAACATTATGTACTATGCAGAAATTATGTACAGGACACAAGTACTATGTACAGGTCATTATGTACAGACACTACATTAGGAGACTATGTACAGGAGACCATTTACAGTTCTGTATCAGATTCTACTGTTGTGGGACATGCAGGAACACACAGTTCAATTGTTCTATTCTTAGCCTATTAATGTTACTACTCTAATTCTATATATTCACTCAGGAGAAAGATAGGAGCCATACTTATGAAGTTCCTATTTCCTTTAGTGAGTTTGTAGTAAATGTTGTTGACTCCTCATGCACCCAGGCTTTTTAACGACTGTATTGATGACTATAGTGGGTATGTATGGTTGTTGGTAAGCTCCATTACTTAATTGTCAGTGCTTAGTACTAATTTAAAAGTTACTGACATGTACTAATAAGAAGTACCAATGGTACTACAAAAGTTTTAATACCACTCGTGTTCCATGAGAGTACACACAAGTACAGTACACAACCTAGTGGGGACACATCAGCACTATTCAACCTGTTGAATTGCTGATAAGTCAGTTGCTGTAGTGAAAATGTCGGGAAGTGTGTTGTAGCCCTTAAAAGTAATAATCAACATTTCAAAAAATGAAATTTTGTCTTGTGTGATATATATACGGTAACTAAGGTATAGTACATACATATATGCACGCAACCGTGCATGTGTGTACAATCAATAACATGTTTATTGATGTTTGTCAATACAGTGTCCCCTGAAGCTGCCCTCTCCAGGAATTGCTGGCTCCCTTTTGGCTATGATTCCATCACAGTTGACAGACGAGGTGGTACCTACGATCTTTGTTCTGATGGCCAAACCAAGCTCACAGTACCGAGGAATGCAGTACGAGGTGAAACTGCTGATATCCGATATGCCATCATTGGAAAGGGGCCATTCCAGCTCCCACCCAACTACCAGCTAGGAAGCTTTGTAGTGTACGTGCACTACAATCCTGAGGAGATCACTACACCGGTCACTCTATCCCTCCCCACTTGGTACGGAGGAGATGTTGTACCAGGAGAACCTCCACCAGATGCTCTCAGCTTTGCAGTAGCTCCTCACACACTGGGACTACGGGATACCCAGTACACATTCCAGCTGGTTGATGGAGGGACATTTAAGTCCACTTCAGGAGCATTGGATATTCAAGGTCACAGCAGCTTGTTTGTTGTTGTGTTCAAGGAAGGAGCAACGTGTTCCTATTTAGCTACAAAGTTGGAGTATAAGTCATCAAGTGATGGTCGAGTTGATAAGATTACTGTTTATGTGGCTCTGTCGTATGCTTCTGATGTGTGGACTGAAGTGAGTTGATATTAATATATTATATATTCATACTATTCAATTGCATGATTCATCCCACAGATACTCAAGGAATACTGGGGTAGTTCAAAGGTGGAGCACTTGGCCACCTTCAAGTTCAAAGAAAATTGCCCACTGAAGGCTCATATTGCTGAAGACTCAACCTCTGTGGTCTCACATAGTGGTCCACGACAGGTGTGTGCAGTATTTAACCTAGTAAATGCCTTCAGATGTGGATGAATACATCATTATTGTACAGTATGGTCGGAAAAAACAAAACGGTAATCTCCTTTACCTTTTTTCTGTTAACATGCAGTCAACCATTATCTGTTAACCGTTACCGTTACTAGTTTTCTCATTATGTAATCATTAATACGTAACATATATTATTACCAAATGACAGGTGTGAATTGCATAACTCACGAACGACCCGTTGAAGTGCTGGTCGACCAGACCCAGGAAGACAAGAGACGGTCCCATGTCTTTTGTACTTTTGAATTATTACCCAAACATTTGCCTTCAATACTTTAACTTCTTCAATGATTAAGAAATTATAACGTACCATTGAGGGTTATCCGTTGCCAGAAATAAGTTAATTGTTAACCGATGAGTGTTAACTTTTATCCGGTAACATTTAGTTTTTTTGAACCCTACTGTAGATTTATCTATATACTGTAAGTACAGTATCATGGGTTAATAGGTCACCTTAATGACACCACACCACAGAATAGCTTTATAACTCTACAGATCATTCAATCCTCTGAACACATTCTTACGTCTGTAGCCCACCAAACGTGCATGTGATTTCCATTGGTTACTTGTTTGAGATCTGTTGTAGCCATTGAATTACTACAAATTATTAGGTAGTACTTGAGATTGAGTTATTACTCCCCAATGCATGGTTACAGATAGCTGAAGAAGGCATCACATTGGATTATCACAACATAAGAAATGCTACCAGCTTAGAAAATGCTGTTAAAGAAAAGAGATACCCTCCAAAAATGGTCTTTGACATCAATTCACTCCGACCTGAGGCATTCTCTTCCCCGGTGGTCATCAAGCAAGTTCATTTTGGCATCACTGGAGCTGATGTGGATAATATGCACATGAACTCAAATGTGTATATATCACAAGCAGTGAATCCAGGTTAGTGGACGGTTACTATACATAGTATGCACACATATTTATGCACTGTGTATCCTGTATTTTCTGTACTGCACTGAATTAAGTCCAAGAATTATATGTTACTGGTTCACTGGTTACTCCACTAGTTATCGAGACATACTTATTGAACTGCTCAACTACTTCTAGTAGCAGTACACATCTACTATAGTATATCCTCAGTACTGAGGAACCTTATTGTATGGGACTTTCAACCTGCACATACAGTACGGATCTGTACAGATCACTTGATTGTTCTTTTCAGTGGGCACTTCTTAAACATGCTTTGTCTGTTTGAGGTCTTCCTTACCATCACTATCACTCACTGACCAAT
The DNA here is from genome assembly GCA_964020155.1 of Chondrilla cf. caribensis. NCBI lineage: Eukaryota > Metazoa > Porifera > Demospongiae > Chondrillida > Chondrillidae > Chondrilla > Chondrilla cf. caribensis. The sequence goes on along the minus strand of OZ026551.1, from coordinate 826,172 downwards.
AAGATTTAGATTCAAATATATACGTAACTCTCTTCTCCATTCAGATCCCTCATCACCAAATCCCCCACCACCCTCCTTGTACAGTAAGTGGTATCATACATGTACTTATTGTACTTCCTGTATCACACAGTATCATGTACCAGACTGGTAGTGTGTATGTGCAGTACACCACAATGTACATCTCACAATGCTTGCCTGTTCTGCATTAACACCTACCACAGTAACTGTTTGTATACCCACATGAAGGGTGTGTATAACCTTTGTATACATACAGTACATGGTGTATAACAAGTATGTTTGTACTGGATACTCACCTGTGTATCCTTGTACAAGGTATGTGAATGTGTATGTCATTGTACATGATGTGTACAGATGTATTCACTGCACTGTACAAATGTATGTACAGACAGTACAGATGTATGTACCTTTACACATGACACTAACCGTGTACTACTTTGTACGTACAAGACTTAGTGAAGTTTCTTGTACACACATAGGCCAGGTTTCAGCTAAAGACATGGTCCACTCTTCTGTATTGCACCTCCCCCTCACCAATATCCCTTCAAGTCACTATAGCAGGATTTCACCTCTTCACAATAATGTATAACTTGTTGTGTTGTATGTGAGTCATATGACCCCTACAAGGTCTGTCAGCTTCCTTGTGAGGCCCTCCACTTTGGATTTAACATTTCCGGTTGAAACCTGTATCTTATCTACAGTCACACAGGTTCTGTACTGACACCTACTACAGTAACTGTTTGTATATATAATATTATGATAATGTGCCATTTTGTACTGTATACCTACATGAAGGGTGTATATAACCCTTATATACATACAGTACATGGTGTGTAAGATGTACATAATACATTTGTACTCACCTGTATGCCTGTATACTGCATTAATTAGTCTGTCAATTAATTATCGCCAGGTGATAAATTCACCTGAAGTCCTAGGACAGGTTAGCATATTTATCACCCGGTAATATTGCCCAGTTACCATGGTAACAGAAGACAATCGTAAACTATACACACGCAACATGTTATATGATATGATATTATATATTTCAATACTTCATTTTTATGTTGTGTTCATAGGGGATAGCCCTCCAAGGCAATCCTACAGGCATGTCAAAGCTAAGGATGTTCTTGAATCCTTCAAATGGCGTGAGCTCTTAAAGGATATTAAGGACATGTTGACAATAATTCGCCTTAAGATTATGGAAAGGGATTACAAGCTCATTGATTCTGCCTGTAATTTATCAATCAAAGCTGCTCTCAACCAGGGAAACCCAGATGAGGCCACCACTGCGTTCATTGAGTATTTTGAGAAGAACCATGATGGTGACGCTTTGCTTAGGTTTTGTGAATTTTTGAGAGATGAAGCAGAGGAAGCAGGAGAGGCTGTCAGATTGAAAGATTTAGCAGACAAGATTGAGAGAGCCGTAAAGGCTAAAGGACCTTCAGGTATTATTGGCAAGCTTTGTTTGTTGGATTCACAACACTGTCCTATTATGGCTGTCAGAAGGAAATACATACACACACACCAATCCAAGCATGTCTTTACTTAGTTTCAGTTCATATTATAATCACATGCTTTGTGAATTCAGTAGACTGAAAACAAATTTATCATGTATTACTTGCATTAGTACTTAAATGTATATAACTGTCTTGTAGCATCACCCCACCCTACATGAACTGTTACAATGTACTTGTATCTCTCTTGTGTAGGTGCTTCCTAGAATATCACAGCACCTGTTGCTATGGCTACAAGTATTTGAAGCATTGGCATGTACAAAGTCACCTCCCACTACAATACCATTGAATTTTGTGTTTTTGTATAAAGATAAAGTACATTATCAAAAGTTTGTAATTGTTTAAATTTGCATTGTATTTAATAATTTTTAATATTATAAGGTTTTGCACTTTAAATTTGTATTATTACTTTAATAGTGTGTTCAAATGCTTCAAACTTTTCTACCGGGAATCCGATAAAGTCATCTACGTTGTCTTTAGTTTTTACTGACTGTCGCTATCTTGTTTGGCTCTCTGTGTGTATGTATGAATTCATGGCGTGAGTTCCTGTTAGTGTATGTATTCGAATATTATGGTTCCTGTAGACAGAGTTTGAAGAGAAAGATGGATCCGAAGCAACTTTGTATTTAAAATTTCCTAAATTTTATCATGAACATTTAGCGTATTATGGTGGGATTGTAGATCGTACGCTGAGATCATAGATTGTATACTGGCCAGGGCCATAGATCGTATGCTGAGACCATAGATTGCATTTGTATGCTGGGAATATAGATCATATTATGCTTGGACCATAGATCGCATGCTGGGACCACAGATCTAGAGTGTATACTGGGACCATGGATTGTATGCTGGGGCACTGGGGTCCGAGTGTTGTTTCACTGAGGTGCTGGGACCCAAAACATCTGTCACTAAAACATTGGGGTTCAATTGTTTCATTGAGCACTGTGGGCTGAAAATTGCAAAATAAGCAGTATTGTTCTCCTTATTTTGTAAAGGTTACCTCCCGAGCCTGAGTTTGTTGGTACTTTGGAACCCAATGACATGCTGAACAGAGGAGAGAGGGTCTTTGTGAACAAACTGATTGGACCTAAGTCATTCGCTGCAGATAAGGACATTAAGAGTCATGTACATGCATGTATTATACAAATGAATGTACACATCACAAACACACATCCTTACATGCACCACACACACAGAGAGAGTTACAAACGTATGTATGTTCATGTATGTATACCACACACCTGCACACTCAGATACACATGCACCACACATACACACACACGTGCGCGCACATGCACGTGCACACACACACACGCGCACACACACACACACACACACACACACACACACACACACACAACACACACACAATGTGTTAGAGGATCCCAACTCTCCTACTGTATACGAGTACATTTATACATGTAATACTTGCTATTGTTCCTGTACTGTAGCTAGTTGCTGATGTGTTTGTGGTTGGCAGAAGAGTTGTTGACATCAAAGAGGTCAGGGAACTGAGTCCAGATATTGATATTGGAAGTAGTGATTCACAGAATAAAGCTCAAGAGGTAAACACACACCTCATGTGTGTGGTCTGCATAGATTGTGTTCAGAGAGTCAACACCTGTACTCATGTGTTGTATCAGATTCAGTGAGTACCTGTTATATGTGTACACTCTTTGACTATTGTGTACAGATATAGTGTACAGATATAGTGTACGGGTATAGTGTACAGATATTGTGTACAGATATACACATACATAGGTGTCATATATGTACAGTATGTACTGACGTGAACAACAATGTCACTCGTTAGTGTAAATGTACCCATTATGATCTAATGGGACAGCCATACCCTAACTTCTCTGTATTCACGTTTCTACTCACTTGTCATACTAAATGGTGAAAGGTCACATCTAAGCCACTTTTACGTCGTCTGTCTCACTAGACCATCTCACTAAGTGCCCTGGACCTTGAAGTGTAGGGGCGGTCTAGTATGCCAGACTATTGTTTACCTTTTCTGTACAAGATAACACTACATACCAGTTCCATATTTATAGTGTCCATTCCTGTTCTGTAGGTTCTTGAGGTACTTCTCCACAAGAATGGAGCATACAGCTACTTGTGGTCACACTGCCTGGTACACATGTGTGTTCATGTGTAGGTTGGGAGCAACCATTACCACAAGATCGGCCACCTTCAGCACCATAAGGAGTGCTGTTTGTGAGGGGTGAGAAGGTGAGAGTGTGTGAACTTGTGTATATCCGCCTCAGACATTTTAATTATGCGGGTGTGTGAGAATGGTTGGAAATCCTGCATGGGTACAAGACTGGTAGTGTGTGGTTAGTAGGTGTGTGGTTTGTGGAGGATTCCTCGTCAACTGACGCTCTTTGACTGACTGTGAGTGAGTGGGTAAATGTGATGGTATGGGCGGGCGGTTGCTTGTATTTGATAACTATACTTCTATACTTCCTGTCTTCTTCAGGTAGAAGTGAAGGAAAGATCAGGACTACCTTTGTTAGGCTAACTTGCATGGCTTCACCTTTGTATTACACATATGTATATATGATCCACAGATACATGTATAATATTTGTATAGGTATATATGGAATGCATGTCGTATAAACCACGTACGTGAAAGCGTTCGTTGCGAGGTTTCTGGACGTTCGTGCAGGTTTAATGAAGGGGAATACCCATCATGAGGCTGAGGTGCCATTAAAATGGGGGTAAGGTTATCAAAATGTTCGTGTGTTTCTCCGGACGATTTCAAGGATTTGAGCTCTAAGGAACGTGAAGGTGCGCATATCATTTGAACGGACACAGAACTTTCTGTCAGTATTCGTATTTGCGTAGTGAATCCCAAGCAAGTTACAGGGCTGTCAAGTTGATAATATGAAAATGAGTGAGATATCACTCAGCAGTCCACATTACAGATTAGGTACAAGCACGTGACGCGTGACATCACTGAGCTGGTTGTGCAACCATAGACTAAATGAGACGAACGTAAACGTTAAAGGTGGAGTCGTTCAGACTGAGTAGCTGATCAGAGCTAGATCAGATCCCTAAGGACTAAAGGCTGCTAAAATTGGGAAATCTATTTTGTACCTTTTATCTTATTATTATAATCAATTACTCCATCTGTAACTAAAGGGTGTTTGGCAGCTAATGCGTGAGACGTTATTCTGTTTGCGTGTGAGAGTGAGAAATCTTCCCAATGCGTGTGTCACACGCCTAATGCGTGTGACTTGACAGCCCTGAAGTTATAAACTGGTTACGTTTATGACGTTCTGGAAGCCCTAGAAGTGGAGTAAAGTCCTATTGCACGACTCTGTACGGTTTCACTCTCATTTCAGATATGTGGTCCCGCTTAGTTCAATGGTTAACCCTGGCTGGTGTACAAGGCTCTTTGTTTTCGAATTATCTTCGATCTTGTATCGCACCTTGTTCCTTTATTTGGATAATGATGTGGTTTCTCCACTCCTCACCCCTCACATACTCGCACTGCACGTATACCTTCTAATGATGTCAGAAGCTCCAGTTCTAGTTATCTTGATCTGTGTGTCTTCTCTTTATTCAGGACTTGAAATTCTACATCAAAGAGAAGGTGTCATTACTGAGACAGAATGTGGAAGAATCGGAAGTTCAGATTATTCTGGAAGATGCAAAGTGGTGGCTCAAATAATTGTAGCTAAAAGTATGAGTGAAAGTTTGAAAATTTGTGAGATTTGTGAGCAATATCAATTATTGGACAGATCTTATGATATGAACCGAATCAAAGGTGTGTCTGTGTGTGATCTGTGTATAAAACGTATAATTAGGTGTATAATTTACTCTAAATTTGTACAGTTTTCCATGAAATGGTAGTAATAATTTCCAAATGCATAACTTAATTGATAACATTATACTGTGTTAATTTTGTGAATTGTTGTTAATCCAGGACCATGTAATATGCCATGGTGATATTCTATCCACCAAGTTTATTTGAGCAAATTCACTTTTATTATTATCTGAATTAAGAATTTGGATAGTCTACTCGCCTTGTTGATCCAACCCATTTCCCCTCAATTTCCTCAAATACACTTTATACTTCTAACTTCAAATGTAGTTATACTTTTCCCATTTGATTTGACATTATGCATGTAAATTCCTATTTAAAGGCATTTTTGACATATAGGTAGCACATGTATACAAGTTCTTTCTGTGTGTATGTATGTATGTACGTACAGTGAATTCTTGTTGGTTCGCCACCACTTTGTCCGCCCAAACTTTAATCTGCTACAAGTTCCCATTTCCGATATACAAGCATCAATGAGTATCCAGTCAATCCGACAAACTCATTAATCCACCATATTCTTTGAAAACGAATTGCAGCAGATTAACCAGTATTCACTGTTTGAAATGTATTTATGTGTGTACATGTAGTAGTTATACCCCACTTTCGTTGTGTACTGTGTGGATGTGGTAGGCCTATCGATTGAGGTTTTCAATGAAGAGCAGCAAGAAGGCCTAATAACACTGCAGCAATCATCGTTCGTTCGGTAAATTTTATACTTTCAGACTCGTTTCAGCAAGTTTCCTCTTTCGTTTAGTAAAGTTAATACTCCTAGGCTCGTTGTTTTGGCAAGTTTCCTATTTTGTTCGTTCGTTCTGTAGATATTCTAAGGCTCTTGGTTCCGGTAAGTTTCCTCATTTGTTCGGTAAATATTCTAAGGTTCGTGGGTTTGGCAAGTTTCCCTTGTTTAACTATCCGGAGCTTGTTAGATTAAATAATGCCACTTACAAAAACTGGGGTACATCAATGTACTCCTGTCGGCTCTTTTGTAGTTGATTGAAAACGCCCATGCATCGGGGTACATACACATATGTATGTACATATACTTTTGCATGTATACATATGTTTGTGTGTACTGTGTATTTGTACACGAGACTATGTATATATGATATTTGCACATACAAGTACATATAATAAATGTGTGTGTGTACGTGTGTGGTCTATTTACATGCATAATTTTATGTTGTATGTGTGTCTATTGTATTGTATTTTATGTGGTATTCCAATGTCTGTCTATCCTCTCCATGTACATATGAAGTGATTTGATACTCTACTTGGTTACAGTATCATTTGATGACATTGTTTCCAGTTCTTGTGGATGTTTATCATAAGGAACAGCTAGTGACAAAAGAGGAAGCTGAAAAGGCTGCTTCTGATGTATGGAGGTGGAAAGAGAGGTGGGCAGATGTTGCTGTCACCAAAGATGTTGTTAGCGCTGCAAGAATAGGTGACATCTTGCATAAATATGGGTGGAATAATGGTGCAAAACACATTAGAGGTAAGTGTGTGTACTCTTGTCTGTGTGTATAAATACTGTACAAGATCCCTTTGAAAAGACACAATTATCTTGAATACTAGCTGTATGCTGCATTCATGCATCTCTTGTACTCTCTGTATGTGTGTGTACATCGATCATTATAGTAAAGTACATACAGTATAATGTGTGTGTGTGTGTGTGTGTGTGTGTGTGTGTGTGTGTGTGTGTGTGTGTGTGTGTGTGTGTGTGTGTGTGTGTGTGTGACAGTGTGTGTGTGTGTGTGTGTGTGTGTGTGTGTGTGTGTGTGTGTGTGTGTGTGTGTGTGTGTGTGTGTGTGTGTGTGTGTGTGTGTGTGTGTGTGTGTGTGTGTGTGTGTGTGTGTGTGTGTGTGTGTGTGTGTGTGTGTGTGTGTGTGTGTGTGTGTGTGTGTGTGGTCTATTTACATGCATAATTTTATGTTGTATGTGTGTCTATTGTATTGTATTTTATGTGGTACTCCAATGTCTGTCTATCCTCTCCATGTACATATGAAGTGATTTGATACTCTACTTGGTTACAGTATCATTTGATGACATTGTTTCCAGTTCTTGTGGATGTTTATCATAAGGAACAGCTAGTGACAAGAGAGGAAGCTGAAAAGGCTGCTTCTAATGTACAGAAGTGGGAAGATGTTGCTGTCACCAAAGATGTTGCTACCGCAGCAAGAATAGCTGACATCTTGCATAAATATGGGTGGAATAATGGTGCAAAACACATTAGAGGTATGTGTGTTCTCTCGTCTGTGTGTATAAATACTGTACAGGATCCCTTTGAAAAGACACAATATCTTGAATATTAGCTGTATGCTGCATTCATGTATCTCTTGTACTCTCTGTATGTGTGTGTACATCAATCATTATAGTAAAGTACATATAATGTGTGTGTGTGTGTGTGTGTGTGTGTGTGTGTGTGTGTGTGTGTGTGTGTGTGTGTGTGGTCCATTTACATGCATAAACTTATGTTGTATGTGTGTCTATTGTGTTGTATTTTATGTGGTATTCCAAAGTCTGTCTATCCTCTCCATGTACATATGAAGTGATTTGATACTCTACTTGGTTACAGTATCATTTGATGACATTGTTTCCAGTTCTTGTGGATGTTTATCATAAGGAACAGCTAGTGACAAAGGAGGAAGCTGAAAAGGTTGTTTCTGATGAATGGAGGTGGGTAGAAGTTGCTATCACCAAAGATGTTCCTACCGCAGCAAGAATAGCTGACATCTTGGATAAGTATGGCACCAATAGTGTTGCATAAAACATTAGAAGTAAGTGTGTGTCTTCTTGTCTGTGGGTATATTGTAAATATTGTGTAAATACTGTACAGGATCCATTTGGAAAGGGACAATTTTCTTGCATACTATCTGTATGCTGTATTCATGCATCTCTTGTACTCTCTGTATGTGTGTGTACATCGATCATTATAGTAAATTACGTACATGTAATTTCATTGTGCATGTAAATTCCTATTTAAAGATATTTTTGATATATTACATGTAGTACATGTATACAAGTTCCTTGTTTGTGTGTATGCACATATGTATTTACGTACGTACAGTGAATTCTCATTAATCCGCCACTTGCCTTATCCGCCCAAACCTTAATCTGCCACAATTCCCCAGTACCAATATAATGTACAAGTATTAATGAATGACTTGTTAATCCACCATGTTCTTTAATTGAAATGAATTCCAGCGGATTAACCAGTATTCACTGTGTGTATATTTTCCTATGGTAAGGTATTTATATGTGTACGTATGCACGTACAATTGTGTGTACATACATACGTATATACGTATAGTTTTGCATGTATACATATGTTTGTGTGTACTATGTACGTATTTGTACATGAGACTGTGTGTATATGATATTTGCACATACAAGTACGTATAATATATGTGTGTGTGTGTGGTCCATTTACATGTATAATTTTATGTTGTATGTGTGTCTATTGTATTGTATTTTATGTGGTATTCCAAAGTCTGTCTATCCTCTCCATGTACATATGAAGTGATTTGATACTCTACTTGGTTACAGTATCATTTGATGATATTGTTTCCAGTTCTTGTGGATGTTTATCATAAGGAACAGCTAGGGACAAAAGAGGAAGCTGAAAAGACTGCTTCTGGTGTATCGAGGTGGGCACAGGTTGCTGTCACCAAAGATGTTGTTACCGCTGCAAGAATAGGTGACATCTTGGATAAATATGGCGTCAGTAATGTTGCAAAACGCATTAGAGGTAAGTGTGTGTACTCTGGTCTGTGTGTATAAATACTGTACAGGATCCCTTTGAAAAGGCATAATTATCTTGAATATTAGCTGTATGCTGCATTCATGCATCTCTTGTACTCTCTGTATTTGTGTGTGCAGCGATCATTATAGTAAATTACATGTAAGTTAATTGTGCATGTAAATTCCTATTTAAAGGCCTTTTGGCATATTATATGTAGTACATGTATATGTACAAGTTCTTTCTGTGTGTATGTACGTATGTATATTGCACCATATGCATGCGCACTTGTGTGTACATACACATAATATTATGTATGTATGTATACTTTTGCATGTACATATACATATGTTTGTATTTGCTATGTATTTGTTCATGAGGCTGAGTGTATAATATGATATTTGTACACACAAGTGTATGTGTGTATGTACATGTATTATTGTATGCTGTATGTGTGTGAGTGTGTGCCATATAATTGTGTACAAAGTATACATTTTCTAGTTATTAAATTAGCAATTGCCGTGCATTTGCATTTCGTTACATTTTAATTTGATGCACTATGACCTGTGTGTGATTGTTGGTATTCCAAAATCTGTCTATCCTCTCCGTGTACATATGAAGTGATTTGATACTCTACTTGGTTACAGTATCATTTGATGACTGTCACATTGTTTCCAGTTCTTGTGGATGTTTATCATAAGGAGCAGCTAGTGTCGAAAGAGGAAGCTGAAGAGGCTGCTTCTAGCGTACGGAGGTGGGCAGAAGTTGCTGTCACCAAAGATGTTGTTACTGCTGCAAGAATAGGTGACATCTTGGATAGGTATGGCTTCAATGATGTTGCACGACACATTAGAGGTAAGTGTGTGTACTCTCATCTGTGTGTATGAATACTGTACAGGATGTGTGCTCCAAACAGCATGTGTATTTATAAGTATGTGTTAACAATTAATTCATAATTATTTTACAGTGCATGTGTGAGTCATTATGTACCACTGTATGTCTGCGTTGGTTGTAGGTTAATAGTTTATGTGTTGCTGTTTTGCATGTACTTGTTTGTATGTACTTAGCATGTATATTATGCATAGTACGTGCATATGTGTGTTTATGTGTGTGTGTGTGTGCATGCGTGCATGTGTGTGTGTGCGTTGTGTGTGTGTGTGTGTGTGTGTGTGTGTGTGTGTGTGTGTGTGTGTGTGTGTGTGTGTGTGTGTGTGTTGTGTTTGTGTGTGTGTGTATTTTGAATGTAAATACACATGGTACATATGTATGTATATACGTATGGTCAATTGCTACAATTACATTTGTAGTCATTTATACTCGACAATGTCTATAACATTCAGGAGATTTGGTATTTTAATTTGATGCACTATAGCACGTGTGATTGTTGGTATTCCAAAGTCTGTCTATCCTCTCCATGTACATATGAAGTGATTTGATACTCTACTTGGTTACAGTATCATTTGTTGACATTGTTTCCAGTTCTTGTGGATGTTTATCATAAGGAACAGCTAGTGAGAAAGGAGGAAGCTGAAGAGGCTGCTTCTGATGTATGTATGTGGGAATGGAGGTGGGTAGATGTTGCTGTCACCAAAGATGTTGTTACTGCTGCAAGAATAGCTGACATCTTGGATAAGTATGGCTTCAATGATGTTGCACAACACATTAGAGGTAAGTGTGTGTACTCTTGTCTGTGTGTATAAATACTGTACAGGATCCCTTTGAAAATTAAAGGCACAATTATCTTGAATATTAGCTGTATGCTGCATTCATGCATCTCTTGTACTCTCTATATGTGTGTGCATTGATCACTATAGTAAATTATATGTGGTAGTGAATGTGTGCTCCAAACAGCATGTGTATTGATAAGTATGTGTTAACAATTAATACATAATTATTTTACAGTGCATGTGTAGGTCATTATGTACCATTGTATGTCTGCGTTGGTTGTAGGTTTATAGTTTATGTGTTGCTGTTTTACATGTACTTGTATGTATGTACTTAGCATGTATATTATGCATAGTACGTACATATGTGTGTTTATGTGTGTGTGTGCATGCATGCGTGCGTGTGTGTGTGTGCGCGCGCATGTGCGTGTGTGTGTGTGTGTGTGTGTGTGTGTGTGCGCGTGTGTGTGTGTGTTTGTGTGTGTGTTTGTGTGTGTGTGTGTGTGTGTGTGTGTGTGTGTGTGTGTGTGTGTAGCAACTTTTAGTATATCATACATATATGTATGTTTGTTAGCGTATTTTCAATGTTCATAAAATAATGTGCACCTGTGCATTAATCAAGGACAGTATCGTCAAAAATACCTCAAGTACTAGTATTGGATGACATATGAATGTGCATGTATATGAATGATGCCTATTTTTCCTTATAGAACCACATTCAACCAAAAGCAAAATACAATTTTTAGATATTGGTACGTAAGTCCTCAAGATAAGTCCTTCAACATGTGATGTGTATTAGGGTTTGCATGTGTTTGTATCATGACCTGATGTTTGTATTGAAGGGTACATGGATGTGTAACCAGTGTTATATATTGAGTACATGGAAGTATGTGTATTATGTATTGCACATGGTGTTTGTATAACTTACGTAACTTGGTTTGTGTGCATGGCATTTGTATGGGTAGCTGTCATACTTAGTTTTGATATCTGCATACAGACCTACCTGAAGGTACTTTAGTTACTATGTGGTATGTTTCTGTATAAAATAATATAATAGGGTACTAACCTCACCCAGCTTTGTTATTATAACCGAACAGTGAGTTGCTAGGCAATTAATTGACCAATTAGGGAAGTGTACAAATAGCACTGTATATTTGCACATTGTACACTTTGATCTGCCAATGTAGCATACCACATAATATTGTTGTGTTTTTGACAATCCAAGTAATTAATCTACATGGTACTGATGTGAAGGAAGTGCTATTTCTTGTTCTGTCAAAACATTGTTTCAGGAACCACGCGAGGTTATAAAGCTAAAATGTTGGAGATGCATAGAACAACTACTACATTTCCTCTCTACAAAGAATTTCCTCGGACTACAAAAC
>OZ026551.1:807500-813817 GCA_964020155.1 Chondrilla cf. caribensis | reverse complement strand
CACTTGTATATCCTTGCACAAGGTATGTAAATGTGTATGTCATACTGTACATGATGTGTACAGATGTATTGAATTTCATTGTACTGTACAAGCGTATGTACAATCAAACAGTACAGATATACGTATGTACTTTTACACATGACAGTCACTCACTGTGTACCAGACTGGTACGTGGGTGTGTATCATGTGCATCTGTACATAATACACACCTGCATGTGTTCCTTTGTACATGATTTGTACATAAATGTGACATGTGTACATGTATTTTTGACACCATGTGTACGTATCCTTTGTACATGTTTACATGATTTTTCATATGACATTTCACATATTTCCTATACTATGTATTGTCCATGTTACATGAACTGTACTTTTGTAGAGATACTATCATTATAGTAGTGACTATGTATTCAAACTCTTCAAAGGAACATTAAAATCACTAATACCTACTGGTAAAAGCAATATGGAACTACTCAAACAATCTAAAATACGCTAATTTTGGTTTACAGATTTCAAAATAGTGTATTCCGGTTTTTACAAAAGTATGACCAATTCTGTTTATTTTACCCCTTGTGTAGGTTATATGTTTGATTCTGAGCAGTTCATGGACAGCTACAGAGAGAAATTCCCCAGATTTGTACTTGCAAAGGACATAGCAGAAAAGCTAAGGACACAAAATGTCATACCAGAATCTGTCTACCGTCATATTGTAAACCAGCAAACAACCGATGATGATGCCAATCTGAAGCTATTCAGACATCTTCATCAACACGGAGCACCTTCCATCATCCGATCACTGTGTAGCATCATGATCCAGGAGAGAGGCTACCCCAACATGAATGCTCTTGGTAGAGCAATGAGTAAGCACATCGGCCCTCCACCTTCTTGAAAGGACATTATGGACTATTGTATGTTACATTGTACTATAATATATATTGTAGTTTGTAGACATGAGTTTTAAATCAATTTGTTTGCTTCTGATCCCTTATTATAAGAGATTAGCTTTTTCACATTATCTGTGTACCATAATTATTATTATTCTAAAACTTAAATATTATTCACAGTATATATAAGTACCTTGGAATTTGTGTATTAAAAAAATTCATAATATTTAACAACCAACCATGTACATACATATATAGCAGAATATGTACATGTGGTATTATTTTGTATAATACGTATAATAATAATCGTGCAAAATTAATACTATGATATATTATATGTATGTGAATTATTTTAAGTATAAAAATTATTATATATCTTTCATGGAATTAAATTCTATAAATATATAATATATGTAATTGCATGGATGGACAATTATAATTACATATTATAAAATTACATAGTATTATACGGATTAATTACAATGATATCAAACATATTGCATATAATATGAGATTACACATGCAAACATTATAATATAAAATTGCTGCATTTTTAATTTGCCTTATCAAATTTCATTGATAAAGCTTTCACTTTTTTAGATGTGGCTGGTCTTCTGGTACCAGAAAAGAGATTTGATATTCGAAGGGACGTGTCAGGGGATTTTCTGTATATATGTTCCCCCGTGGCCAGGGGAGGGGTTAGGGATTTTTCGGAGCAAGTCAAGGGTGAACTCCCCCTAGATTTGAACAGAGGTGGTGATGGAGGAGCAATATCTGTTTTGAGTGGTCTCCCCACAAGATTCCCTTCACCCTGATTCCCCTCTACAGTTAGTTCTGAGTTCGAGCCATCTTTCACCTTATCCTTCTTGTTGGAACCAGCTCTCCTCCCTGGAGAGTCACTCAACTCCCGGTTGGATTTGGTCACTTCCCCTGTTGGTTCATACACGGTGGTGACAGTGGCGGATCCAGTGTTTTTCACACAGCCACGATGAGGGGTTATTTGCTTCGGTTCATCTTCTTCAGTCGTCAGAGACTTCATCAGTCGTTTCTTGATGTCGGCTACACTGACGTTCTTTAATGCTCTGTCACGAGGTTTTACAGGAGATGGCTTACATCTGGATTCAGCATCAAGTGAAGCAAGTTTTTGTACTGGACTGGAAGGAGTCTCCTTGCCAACATTCTTGGTTGTTGCTGTTGTTGTTAATGTTGTTGTTGTTGTAAGTTGATATTGTTGTTCCAGGGAAGATTGAGTTATTGGTGGTCCCATCAACTTGTAACTTCCACTGTTAGTAGTGTGGTGTTGTACTTTTGAAAGTACTACATTGGATGAGACCATGACGGTGAAACTTGAAGGTGTGCCTGAGAGAGGTGAGGGTGTGTGGTGAGGTGAGTGTGTGAGAGGTGAGGATGTGTGGGCGAAGTGAGGGTGTGTGTGAGAGGTAAAGGTGTGTGTGTGGGAGGTGAGGGTGTGTGTGAGAGGTGAGGGTGTGTGTGTGGGAGGTGAGGATGTGTGTGAAAAGTGAGGGCACACGTGTGCTTACTGTGTACATGCCATCCCTTACCTTGTTCCTGCATAGTACTGGTGCTGTTGCCATGGTGGTACATTTCCACACTGCCATCATTTGACGATACCTAATTAAAGTACACACACACTCAAATACATAGGTCACATGATAGTCACATTATAGTTACATACAGTACATATGATACATACAGCACACACAGTACATACAACGTACACAATACATACAATGTACATAGTACATACAGTACATATGATACATACAGCACACACAGTACATACAACGTACACAATACATACAATGTACATAGTACATACAGTACATAGAGTATATACACACAGTACATACAGTACACATAGTAAACACAGTACATAAAGTACACACAATACATACAGTACACATAGTACACACAGTACATACAGTACACCTACGTAGTACATACAGCATATACAGTACACATAGTACAACGTCATACAGTACATACAGTACACATAGTACACTCAGTACATACACTAAATGGGCAAGGAACAGTACACGACATACACCATAGGACATGTACTGTGTGCACTTGTACTCACTTCAACGACAGTTTCAGGTGTGTGTGGTTCTCTCTCTTCATTCACCATCACCTCCACTAATCTCTCCATCTCCTCGAACTCTTGCATCTCAGTCTTCCACAGGCTCTCATGCAGAGCAAGATAATCTCTTTCTTCTTGTTCTTCAGCAGGATCCTCTTCAATGACGGCCAGGAACGGAAAATGGTACTTCCCCTTCCCGTACTCGCTGGCCAAATCAACCAGCACTTTTGTTGAGGACATTTGTCCCCGATGCATGTAACCGTACTCCTCAAGGTTGCTCCGATAGTCATCTTCCAGTGAAGACTCCAGCCAATCTTCATCATCATCCTCAAAATCAAAGTGGTCGAGTGGAACGTCATCACCACTGTCAGAAGTCGACGTCTCAGAGCTGAAATCGTCCAGGAAATCTTCTCTCTCTTCCGACTTCCGATACGAGTTTGTCCTTTCAGTTTGCTCTCCTTGGCATATCGCCCTGTTCACACCGGGTGTGGCACAGGAAGTAACTGGAGAGTTGGGCGTGACAGGAAGTGGTGGGAGGATCTCATCCTCATCATCGATAAAACCGTAGTCGCTTCCTTCCCACAGAAGAAAATCCGCGTCCACATCCAGGTCCTGTTTTGATAGCGAACCTTTTCTCTGATTTTGGAGTGGGGATGAGAATCTCACTAGCTCCAACTTGGGCTGCAAGGTAGTACTGTCAGTAGCTGTAGAGCTCTCCTCCGTTAGCGGTCGTGCTTGTTGGTGCGATATTGTGTGTTGCTGACGCTCTTGAACTTCTTCTACTGTTGTTGGTGGCAATTCAATAGCAACTTTGGGAGGTGTGGTTTGGTTAGTTGTAGCCCTCCCCACCTTCGGTGTGTTTTGCTGTAGATGATCCACATCTGTGATGACGTTATTTTGATCACTGAATGTCGTACCCTGTACGTCTTCTTCGATTTTTACCATGATGGAAACATCATCAACATCAATGCTCACATCCTCCGGACCGAACTGTCCGAGAAACCTTCCCTCAATGAGATGATGATGAATGTGCATGTCTTCCTCGCTGTTCTTGATCCCCAACACGAGTTCTGTGGAGATGGGAGAAGAAGAGGGATCGGATAGTCCGTGTGTGTGAACAGTGTCACAGTTGTTAGAAGCGTTAGTGTTTGTGGATCCACTAGGCGAGCTAGCGTGGCTATGTGACTCGAGAATGGAGACCCCACCACTACCAGTCAAATTCTTACTTGTGGTCCTGTCGTTGTCATGGTCACCACACTCCCTGTCCTCCGACGCAAGCGGTCGTTTGTCGTCATCGCCAAGGTACTCTGTTGCCTCAAACACAACCTTGGAGAGCGGACGCTGGAAGATATCTGAAGCTGGTCTAAGGCCCTTGACGTTGAGATAGTCAGGAGCCTTGCTCGGCATCACAGTCAACTCCATCAATATCGGTAGATTACCCTTCATTTGATGACTGTCTTCTTCAAGCTTTGTCCACACCTGAGCTATGCATTTGTCGTCAAGGGCAATGGGAATTTCCCCTTCTGTGATGGGTTCTTTGATGTCAGAACTCATCTGCGTTTTTCCCACTCCTGGTGAGGCCATTGCCTCAGAGTTGCTATGGCAATCATCTTGTGGTTGTTGGTTGTCACGGTAACCCATTCGGCTACTATTCGCCGACACATCAGTGCTACTGAACCCGTCGTTGAAGGACATCGAGGCAAAGTCTACGTCATACTCAACAGGCTTTGTTTCAGTCCCGGGAGCAGTAGAAGAAGTTTGTGGATCCCTGCTAGTTGTGCTGCAGTAGGTCGAGCTGAAGAGGGGACTTGGTGAGGAGATCCCCTCATCGGTGCTTGGAATATCGGACACTTTCGACATCTCCGACTCCAAAGGACTGAAGACTGAATCATCAAGAGTGTGATCGTCATCTGTCACGCACCTGTTGTGGTCTAGGTTGGATGTGTTTGCATTGGATTCATTGTTTTGCATCTGATCAGCGACTGTGGAAACTCGTTTCACTAGGATGTTTGGTTCGATAATTACTTCCTCCTCCTCCTCCAATTCTGATGAAGCTGAGCCCAGTGTTGTGAGGTGGGGGATAACGTGCTTCGTGAATAGCAATGGTTTAGCGTCAGGCGTCTTCAGACTATGCCAACGTCTCACCTTGATCGGTAAAGGGGATTGACCCATTTCTGAGATGACGCGATTCATCACCCCGGAAATCCCCGTTTCCAAGGCAACAGATATTTCAGCATTCAGAACTTGCCACTTCTCTTGAAATGACGGACAAGAGGAACTGTGGGTGAGTTTTGAGGAGGGAGGAGTCGAAGGGAGTATTCCACCACTCTGCTCATCCTGGCTATCTTTCTGAATACTTTCTGGTTCAGGGACATGAGGTTCGGATTCAGTTTGCTGCTTTCGTACAGATTCCGATTCCGAAATTGCAAAATCTCTACATATATGGCTGGACTTCACTAGACGACGTTTAGCAGGATTTGAGCATTTCTGTCTCTTGGCAACGAACGGCATGGTAATAGACTTGAAAAACTGATCTTTGGAATCAGAAGTTGGTTTCGATCCCTGACACACTGGACTATTTCTTGGCACCATTGGATGCGATTTCAAAAATTGAGCGTAGTCGTGGGAAGATGAACAGAAGGGAGAGTCTGCAGGTTTTTTCATCATTGATGTTTCCTCAAACACGCATTCCAGGTCAGCCGGTTCCTCAATCACTGAGGAATCAGGTCGAACTGATGGAAGCTGTCTTTCGGGACTACTGATGGAGGTGGATATCTCGAGGTATCGTTGCCATTGTTCGGGAGTGAGGGTGGAGAGGGAGGCCCCAGTTGGGGTTTTACCTTCGGTGGCGTTGGAATGGAAGAAGCGCTCGATCAAGGTCCTTGCGATGGAGTTCCTCTCACCTCCACCTGATGCATTGCATTCGTCTTCATCAAGGTCGCAACAACCACTTCGGACGAGATTACGAGGTCTGCATATATGCATGTCAAAGATACAAAGCAATGAGCACCATGTGGAACGCATTTGAGCATGTTGAATATGTACAGTAAATGCACACATTATGTAGACTGGTACAAAATCTACATAATATACGTATATATGTGCGTAGGTGCATGCGAATATGTACAGTATACCTGTATATGCACACACATGCACACATGTACACAAACACACGCACACACGCGCGCACACACACACGCACACGCATATGCACACACACACACACACACACACACACACACACACACACACACACACACACACACACACACAACCACTCACGTTAATGCTAAACTGGAAGACCTTCCTCTTGTAGAACCATTGTCAAGAGC
>OZ026551.1:795000-802500 GCA_964020155.1 Chondrilla cf. caribensis | reverse complement strand
CAGTAACAGTATAAAGGTCCCCTATTAAGACCTCACTAACACACACAGTAACCTTGCATACGTTAAGATCTAATTAACTAACATGCACAGAAACATTAGAAGAGTTCCTGTTATGACCTCACCAACTAACACATAGAGTGACCTACGTACATTTATGTATAAAACACCCCTTAGTACTGCAGCAATACACACTGTAACCTACACACATGTGAAGGTCATTATACTTAAGCCCTACCAACTGATACACTGAGTAGCCTGCATACGAAGGTCACCATGTGCACTGTACCAGGTGTTCAGCAGTGCTGAGCACTACATGAGTTCTCTTACAACAGGTGCTCACAAATGTGTGGAATGTTGTCTTCAATACAAGCGAGAACAAATCACACACCTGGAGGTCTGAGGATGTGACACGCATCGTTACACACTAACACAATACGTATGTCTACACTCACTTAGAGATACATGGGTACTGTAGGTGGGATCATGGAGAATGTGTATACACACACAAGGGGGATAAGTCAAAGTGTAGGCATGTACGTACTTGTATCCTAGTGCAAGGCAGTGTGGTCTCTAGGTCATTTTTGGAGGATACAGAACCCTTCTTGAGACCCAAAGTACCCTTCATCATGACTCAAAATACCCCTTGCACCCCTCTTCAAATCATCAAGTACATCAATGTGGTTTTACTGTTGAGTAGTGTATAACATATTGCTTATACTTTACACTGTTTATTATACATAATTGTACTGTCGCTGTCGCTGTTGTGTGACTACCTTATTTATACCCCTCAAAAATGCTCCACACATACATAAAGGTACCCTTCTTTATTTCAATTCTGGTGACCACACTGGTGCAAGGTGAGGTTGAAGGCCCAGCTGTGTGTCCGTATCCTGTGCCCATACACAGTGGAGGTCTATCGGGTTCTCTAGACACCTCTCACACGTTAACAGCACTTCAAATTTCTGCCCATTCTTACAGTTGATGGGATACAAGTAAGCTGTACACCACCTTTCAGCAGGGTACGTGGGAGATTGACAGACTAGGCAGACCCGGCCCTCGGGCTCCTCTCTTAAGGGCTATGCAATCTATTTCTCATGTACTCTCCTGAAAGCTGGTACAACTACTATACTGTATATACAGTAGGTACATTGTATGCATGCTTTGTGTGTATGTACATATGTATACGTGGACACATGACATATACACATACATACCTACAGAACCATGTTTTAAAAGATGAATTCTCCACAACAAACATACATATGTACACAGGTTGTGGTGAATTCTCCACACATTAATATGTACGTGCAAATTGTGTGCACAGAGAAACATGAATGAACACTCACATACGTACACGTGCCTATGTACGTACGTACATACACACACTACATAACATACACCCACACAAGCGCATACACACACACACGCACGCATGCACACACACACACACACACATACACACACACATACACACACACACACACACAGGTGTATTGTTTACTTCAAATTGTGTGTTTATGTGTACAAGTAAATTATAACAAAAGGTGAGGAGTGGAAGGTGATAACATGATAGTAGACATCCTGTTATTCTACTGTAGTTTGTAAAAGGGACATCAAATGTTTCAAACACAAGTACAAATTCCAACAACAAATTACCTCTGTATCTTTGATGTCAACACGGTCAATGTGCTGTCAGGAACTGAAGAATTGGGACACTTATCCACCTACCCTTCTGGAGTATGACTGTTGGGGGCGAACATCTGAGGGAGGAGGAAGGTTGTGAAATCTGTGAAGAACCATGAACTCGAAAGGAGATAGAGATGTGTTTACGTATACCATCTAGCTACAAATGGGCTCACTAATGTGCAATCAGTAGAAGTCCAACAATTGATAAACACATTTCAAATCAAATATAAACTGACAGCAACTGTAGGACCCCTGTGCAGCTCTCAACCTGTATATACCATCCACTAGGTTGGGTCCCAAGAGTGTCCTTTACATCCAGGTTCTACTGTATAACATCCACTAGGTTGGGTCCCAAGAGTGTCCTTTATATCCAGGTTCTACTGTATATAGCATACACTAGGTTCCAAGAGTGTCCTTTACATCCAGGTTCTACTGTATACATCCACTAGGTTGGGTCCCAAGAGTGTCCTTTATATCCAGGTTCTACTGTATGACATCCGCTAGGTTGGGTCCCAAGAGTGTCCTTTATATCCAGGTTCTACTGTATAACATACACTAGGTTGGGTCCCAATGGTGTCCTTTATATCCAGGTTCTACTGTACTACATCCACTAGGTTGGGTACAAATAGTGTTCTTTATATCCAGGTTCTACTGTATGTATACCATCCACTAGGTTGGGTTCCAAGAGTGTCCTTTATATCCAGGTTCTACTGTATGACATACACTAGGTTGGGTCCCAAGAGTGTCCTTTATATCCAGGTTAAATCACATGCATATGTGCTCATGCAAACATGCATGTGGTACATGGTGTGAAATCCTCCTGATAACATACGCATAGGTCCACGATGCATGTCTTGATACAATTTAATATCAAAAAATTATTAATTGAAAACCCGAAACATAATGTACGTAACATTATACACACAAGCTCAAATGAAGGAGGGGGGAGTCTTGTTCCCTTCAGAATGCAGTGAATACTTCTGATAGAACGTGCTATCAGTTGTGATGAAGATGATACATACAAACTTGTAACTGGATACATTGTAGCTGTGTATGTGTGGTTGGATTGAGCAGTTTGTATGAATACTGTGTGTGTGTGTGTGTGTGTGTGTGTGTTCGTGTGTGTGTGTGTGTGTGTGTGTGTGTGTGTATGTGTGTGTGTTCGTGTGTGTGTGTGTGTGTTCATGTGTGTGTTTATGTGCTCGTGTGTGTGTGTATGTGTGTATATGTGTGTGTGTGTGTGTGTGTGTGTGTGTGTGTGTGTGTGTGTGTGTGTGTGTGTGTGTGTGTGTGTGCGTTTGTGCGTGCGTGCGTGTGTGTGTGTGTGTGTGTGTGTGTGTGTGTGTGTGTACTTATGTGCATGCTACTTGTACTCCAGTATGTGTGTCACTCGTTTCAACAGTACACAATAATGATGAATTTCTCGACAATTAAGTTTCAAGGGCGCTTCATGAACACTCACCACACGCGCGCACACACAAAGATTAACAAAGACAATATCCTGCTGGAACACACTTCGACCAGAATCAAATTCAACCGTCAATTCCGAGGGGAACATTATGAAGGACCTCCTGGTGCTTATGAAAACAAAGAACCACACATACACGCATACAAGCCACAAAAGGACCCGCCGTTGACATTACAACTAGAGGACAAACATTTCAAACACTATAATAATCTTCAACAGCTGATACACTCGAATACGACGCACACGCCAGAAAACTGCTCGCCGACACTCACCAGAATGGATGACTTCTTCTCTTACACAATCTATAGCTTCGGTCCTTTTTGTTCACAACGCTACAATGACGGCGTCTAAGTTATCCAGCAGGTGCTGTAGGCAGCCAAATTGAATCAATTTCAAAGACGTTCTCTAATATACCAACAGAAGTTAAATTATTCTGTTCTCGCGAATATGTCGCCGGGCGTTCAATAACGCGCTCGTTAAGCACGTGTTGAAGCTTACAAACAATACATTTCGCATTGACGTGGCGTGTTCTGCTATTTAATGCTCACTGACCAAAGGAATGTTTGAAAGTGGCCACAAAGTGAAGCGCCACTTTTGTGTAATCTGAACCCCCATTACTGACCGGTTTACTACAAATGATTCGTGTCAATTTAGACGGTAGAGACCCGCAAGTGTCACTGTGGGTAGCTTGAGGTTCTAAGGCCCACACGCTATCCTCGACCTTATCAGGTCGGTTGGTTATGGTTCATTGCTCTGGATATCGTCTTACCACATTCGAACACTCGCCAGGCAAATAGCTACATCTCAGGCACACACGGTGTACTAAAACCTGGTCGAGTTCACTGAACGAATAGGCGTGGTAAGCAAGGAACGAATTCGAGGTTATCCCTAGCGTCATCGTCGAGGGATGAACAGTTATAAGCAATAGTTATCGATTCGGCACTTGCATGATCGATGGTGTAACTTAAAAAGGCAGGGGGATCGAAGGTCACCCACTCAGAGTCCAGGACACCCATGAACAGCTATACAGAGACTTCCCACGGGGACTGTGTACTTGGTCATTCCACGAATGCGGAAGACATTCAGTCCAACTGTTGGGACCAGTCGCAAGTCTCATACAAAGCTCCCCCCATATTTCAGTGTCATACGCGGAAATGAACCCAAATGCAAGTGATGAGCGAGGGCAGTAACAGAAGCCAATAATAAATTTAGTAGTCAAGAAAATGTGCAATCGCCTAATATGGGTGCCCTATTATAGTTCTGGATTCATGTTACTAATCTATAACTGAATTTGAAGTGCCAATCAATTAACGCACTACATTAGGAAATACAGGCATATGAGTTAAGCCTGTGACAGATGTCTAGAAGTCCTGATACTCCCAGCTGTGCATGGGTCCACAGGATATGGAGACACAACTGCACCTTTGATCTACCGCTCACTGGGGTATACATGCAAGCATGTGTACATATACATACGTATTCACATATGTATGTATTGAATACATTGTTATATATAGCCCTCACTATTGAATGACATCAGAATAATTAAAATTCTGATATGAAAATGAAATTGTACAATACAGTAACAATGCAATAATGCAATATAAAATTTAACCATTCAAATCCAGTATTGATCCTGAAAAAATAATGTCTTTGCACGTATATTGAATAACATTGTACCGATAGTAGTAGATATAATAGTAATGACACAATACAACAAAATCCATACACAAATGCAGCGTCGAAATGCATTTGGAAAAATTGTGTATTCCCAGGTTAGACGGATATCACCTGGTGAATATTTCATCGAAATGGTCAATTAAAACCACAACGAAGTTGTTGATCACTCCAATGTTGGTGAGGGTAGCCACTTCGGACTTGCTCCACACAAGGTTAGGTCCCAAGACAATCGCTAGGTTTGACGTTGTCATCATATTCTCTTCGGTATGTTCAATTACCTGATAAAAGAAAGAGAAAATAGTGATGTGTGTGTGCGTGCGTGCATGCGTGTGTGTCAAAAATGTTAATATGTGACTTGATGGATATGGCTGCATATAGATGTAAATATATGTGCTAGACATTCACACTAGGCACCTTGCATGCATCTAGAGAGAAGACATAATACATTTACAGCATACACACACACATGCACACACACACACACACACACTCACACACACACACACACACACACACACACACACACACACACACACACACACACACACACATACACACACATACCCATACCAACACACACACACACACACACACACACACACACACACACACACACACACACACACACACACACACACACACACACACACACACACACACACACACACACACACACACACACACACACACACACACACACACACACACACACACACACACACACACACACACACACACACTACCTGTGTCATCAAGGACATGATGTACTTCAACACATCATAGTTGACCTCAGGCAGACTCAAAACCAGATCCCTAGCACTGCTTATGTACTGCTCTCTGGGAAGGTCTACAGTACAACCAGAACAAACAGGACATGTGGATCAGAATTTGGGGGCATCACATACACACCACACACACCTACAGAATAAACACAGCCCTTTTTATGAAATACACGCAATTACTCACTGTATACAATAACCACACCCACTCATACAGTAACCACTCCCACCTACAGAATGACTACACCCATTCATGAAATACCGTATGCGCGGAAATTATCGCAGTATGAAACTTTCACGGTTGTGTAACTTTGAGGATTTTCGCAGATTTTAATTTCACAGTTGTGGGCCAAATCAAATTTATTAGTTTTCAGTTTAAAAAGTTAGAGCTAGAAAGCTGTATCCGTGGTTTTGCATGTTGATTATGTATCGTGGATGCCTTGCAAAGGAGAGGTACTTCATTGGCTCGTGAAATCGCTAATAGAGAAGATCCCTATGTTGTAGCTATCGACATCTTATCGAAATTCAGGATGAACAAAAATACTTGAATCTTGGGTCAATGCTTTATTTAATCTAACTCAAAACCTATTGTCTTGTTCTATTGAAGTCGTGTTTTGCAATGTGCACTGTATGTCAAAAATAGACAGCCATTTTATAATCACTACATTATACTACGTAATCGCGACTACCATAATAATTCGTGGATCAAACTTTCGCGGATGACTAGGCATTCTGCAAAGCCGTGAAAGTTTAGCAGCATAAAATTCCCATGCACGTGGTACACAAATCACTTGTTGTACACATTAGCCATGCACACCTATTGAATACATATAATCCTTTACCGCATACAAGAGCCACACCCCCTACAGAGTAGCCACACCCACCTGCCATACTGAGTATCTTGCTATGCCCAGGGAAAGTTAGCAGTGGTTCTGGAAGATCCCTTAAGAACATCTTCAACAGAACAGCACCAATGTGAGGGTCATCTTCTTCTTCGAGATTGACAGGGTTACCTGAGGTAGACATGGATGAGAAGGTAAGTACTGTATGTACTGTATGTACTGTGTGTACTGTGTATACTGTATGTACTGTATGTACTGTATGTACTGCACACTGTATGTACTGTGTGTACTGTGTGTACTGTATGTACTGTATGTACTGCACACTGTATGTACTGTGTGTACTGTGTGTACTGTATGTACTGTGTGTACTGTGTGTACTGTGTATACTGTATGTACTGTATGTACTGCGAACTGTATGTACTGTGTGTACTGTGTGTACTGTATGTACTGTGTGTACTGTGTGTACTGTGTGCACTGTGTGTACTGTGTGTACTGTATGTACTGTATGTACTGTATGTACTGTATGTACTGTGTGTACTGTGTGTACTGTATGTACTGTATGTACTGTGTACTGTATGTACTGTGTGTACTGTGTGTACTGTATGTACTGTATGTACTGTGTGTACTGTATGTACTGAGTGTACTGTGTACTGTGTGTACTGTGTGTACTGCGTGTACTATGTGTACTGTGTGTACTGTATGTACTGTATGTACTGTGTGTACTGTATGTACTGAGTGTACTGTGTACTGTGTGTACTGTATGTACTGTATGTACTGTGTGTACTGTATGTACTGAGTGTACTGTGTACTGTGTGTACTTTATGTACTGTATGTACTGTGTGTACTGTAAGTACTGTGTGTACTGTATGTACTGTATGTACTGTATATACTGTGTGTACTGTATGTATACTGTATGTACGTACTGTGTGTACTGTATGAACTGTAAGTAATGTATGTACGTATATACTGTGTGTACTGTATGTACTGTATGTACTGTATTCCCTACACTCCACATATCCTGTACACACACAGAGAACACACACCT
>OZ026551.1:765000-787500 GCA_964020155.1 Chondrilla cf. caribensis | reverse complement strand
AGTTAGTTTTCGATTACTGCAGTATTCAGTAACAAAATATCAGATGGATGGCTACAGATGGATCCGACTTAAATAAGGCTTGTCCTGCTATTCTTCTGGACATAGATCTACGTATCTACAAGGGATTTTTTTCAAAGGCCTTATTCAAAATATTGGAATTTGGTACACACTGGCATACTATGCGTATACACTGTGGGCACCCTTGTTCAAGGGATAGCGAAAACAGCTTTGCTATACATAGCACATAGAGTGGGCTCTTT
The DNA here is from genome assembly GCA_964020155.1 of Chondrilla cf. caribensis. Lineage (NCBI taxonomy): Eukaryota > Metazoa > Porifera > Demospongiae > Chondrillida > Chondrillidae > Chondrilla > Chondrilla cf. caribensis. The sequence goes on along the minus strand of OZ026551.1, from coordinate 787,240 downwards.
TTAAGTGGGGAGGACAGTGAGGCTTCTGGCGCTAGACCCTCACTCAACTTTCCAGTTTGCTATAAACTGGCAAATGGAGTGTATATACGTATGTATACAGTGGTGCTGCATTATGTAAAGGCAACTATGATGTCCCAACAAAATGGAGTCGGTACAGTGGTAAGGTGGTTGTGGCAGTCTACTACAGCATGGACTACAACAGAGCTCGAGTGGTTCGAAGTATTAACTCAAACTACGTAGTATTGAAGACAAAACGTGGGGCGGCTATGGCTGCCCGGCCACCCCTATGGCGCCGGCCCTGAATCAAAGATTCACTGCAACATCCAAAATCCCTGTATTGTATCACTATATGAACATACTAAACATGATAGGTATGATGAGAACACATCGGTGATACTTTGCACATAGGACCACCTTGGTACAGTAGGACCACCTTGGTACAGTAGGACCACCTTGGTACAGTAGGAACACCTTGGTACAGTAGGACCACCTTGGTACAGTAGGACCACCTTGGTACAGTAGGGTCACCTTGGTACAGTAGGACCACCTTGGTACAGTAGGACCACCTTGGTACAGTAGGACCACCTTGGTACAGTAGGACCACCTTGGTACAGTAGGACCACCTTGGTACAGTAGGGTCACCTTGGTACAGTAGGGTCACCTTGGTACAGTAGGACCACATTGGAAGTTAAACCACAATTTCCCAGTCCGAGGGACTCATGTACTGTATGTAATAGCTAAAGTACCTCTCGAGAAGCTGTAGCGGATATACAGACACCTTTGCCTAATTGATACCAAGGGCTAAGCCCGAGGTGTCAATTAGGCAAAGGTGTCTGTATCGGCTACAGCTTCTCGAGAGGTACGTACCTCAGTTATTATGTGGTAAGTTGTGTCAATCAGTTGCGCACCTTTGGTTGAGCAATGATTAGTAGACATGTGAATAGGAAATAACCAATTATCCACAATGCAACAACAATGCAACATCAAATGAAGTATGCGTACATCAAGGAAGTGTACACACATCACGAATGTGTGCACTGCTTTTCCTTTGAAGTCGCCCACGCAACATACCACATAACTCTATGTGGTATGTTGCATGGGCAGATCAAAGTGCAAAGTGTGCAAATATCTGTGCTATTTGAACAGTTCCCATGAAATTGCACATTTCCCTTAGCATTACACACTTTGTGATTGTTATTAAAATTTCACACCTGGATCAATCAATAACAATAGCAACATATAGACACTTTGATTAATTGAACATACCACATAAAAGCTAAAGTAACTTTGGGTAGACTGTAGCCTATACAGACACTTTTGTTTCATTGTTAACTCAGGCTCCACCCTCTAAACAATGAAACAGAAGTGTCTGCATATCCGCTACAGCCCACCCAAATGTACTTTAGCTATTACGTATATACCACATTTCTACTGTACTTCAACTGGTCCCATAGGTGGTCTAAATTGTGAGGTTCTACTGTACTTCAACTGGTCCCATAGGTGGTCTCAATTGTGAGGTTCTACTGTACTTCAACTGGTCCCACAGGTGGTCTCAATTGTGAGGTTCTACTGTACTTCAACTGGTTCCATAGGTGGTCTCAATTGTGAGGTTCTACTGTACTTCAACTGGTCCCATAGGTGGTCTCAATAGTGAGGTTCTACTGTACTTCAACTGGTCCCTTAGGTGGTCTCAATTGTGAGGTTCTACTGTACTTCAACTGGTCCCATAGGTGATCTCAATTGTGAGGTTCTACTGTACTTCAACTGGTCCCATAGGTGGTCTCAATAGTGAGGTTCTACTGTACTTCAACTGGTCCCTTAGGTGGTCTCAATTGTGAGGTTCTACTGTACTTCAACTGGTCCCACAGGTGGTCTCAATTGTGAGGTTCTACTGTACTTCAACTGTTCCCATAGGTGGTCTCAATTGTGAGGTTCTACTGTACTTCAACTGGTCCAATAGGTGGTCTCAATCGTGAGGTTCTACTGTACTTCAACTGGTCCCATAGGTGGTCTCAATTGTGAGGTTCTACTGTACTTCAACTGGTCCCACAGGTGGTCTTAATTGTGAGGTTCTACTGTTCTATAATATACCCACATTAACTCTATGTACATACATATGTACATATGTACATCACCACAGATATCCAGCCTGAACATCTCAATAAAGACATCTAGCCTATACAACTCACTATAGGCGTCTAGCCTAAACAACTCACTACAGTCATCTAGCCTAAACAACTCCCTACAGTCGTCTAGTCTAAACAACTCACTACAGACGTCTAGCCTGAACATTCCACTACAGATGTCTAGGCGTGCCACTCATTATAGACGTCGAGCCTAAAGCATCTCACTACAGATGTCCAACTAGGCAACTGACTACAGGCATTCAGCCACGCCAACTCACCAGGGAAGTCCAGCACATCCACTGGGCACTGTCCTCTTTGGCTGGTCTTCATGTTGATGACATTGTAAACTCCTTGTCCTGATGGGGTGGCCTCACAGCTCAGTAATCGCACTTTATCACCTGTACATCATGATGAGGACGTGAGTGTGTGTGTGTGTGTGTGTGTGTGTGTGTGTGTGTGTGTGTGTGTGTGTGTGTGTGTGTGTGTGTGTGTGTGTGTGTGTGTGTGCCTGTGTGTACATTCACACTTATGTGCTTGTGTGTGTGTGTGTGTGTGTGTGTGTGTGTGTGCCTGTGTGTACATTCACACTTATGTGCTTGTGTGTGTGCGTGTGTGTGTGTGTGTGTGTGTGTGTGTGTGTGTGTGTGTGTGTGTGTGTGTGTGTGTGCCTGTGTGTACATTCACACTTATATGCTTGTGTGTGTGTGTGTGTGTGTGTGTGTGTGTGTGTGTGTGTGTGTGTGTGTGTGTGCCTGTGTGTACATTCACACTTATGTGCTTGTGTGTGTGTGTGTGTGTGTGTGTGTGTGTGTGTGTATTCACACGTATGTGCTTGTATGTGACTACACTGAATGTAATGTGATCCCTGAGACAATCAGAAGCCATACAAACCATAGAACCAGTCACTCTCTTGAATCAGAGAGCTTCCCAGGTGCAACAAACCTTGCACTCAGTCAAACAAAGATTTTCAATTTCACCCTCCTCCAAGGACTTCCCCACTAACCATCACATTCGATACGATACCCACCTATATACTATTATACCTATCTCCCCTGATACCCACCTATGTACTATGATACCTATCTCCCCCGATACCCACCTACGTACTATGATACCTATCTCCCCCGATACCCACCTCCCCCGATACCCACCTACGTACTATGATACCTATCTCCCCCCATACCCACCTACGTACCACGGTACCCACCTACGTACCACGATACCCACCTATGTATCATGATACCCACCTACGTACCACGGTACCCACCTACCTACCACGATACCCACCTACGTACCACGGTACCCAGGACAGAACAGTCACACAATATGTACTGTGCGCACATGTACACAGATGATTGAACCACTAATATCCACAGTATACTGTACATGGTTGTACGTGCGTATATGTACTGTATGTACGTAGCGTAGTGGACTCTTGTTAATCCAGATATCAGTTATCTGGTGATTCCGTTTATCCAGCCTCTTCATTTGTAGAAATCTGCCATTTTGAATAAATTACTGTTTCCGAAATGGTTGTACATACGTACATATGTACGTATGTAGTTCACCTCCCACACAGACGGGATGGTATAACATTATACAGACTAGCATGTACCACGTCGTATGTACATATGACTATGACTACGTAGCTACATACATACATACATAAGTATGCATACGTAAGCTTATCAAACACAACACTTGCGGAGTTCTGCATGCGTTTGATATCGATGCACAGCTGAGTTGGTTGATCCAATCTTAATGTAATTTGGTTTCACTAATCCGGACACTTTGTGGTCCAATTGGGACATGACGGGTGAGGGCCTCTGCACCCTTTACAGTACAGAACAGTAGTACGCACGTGGGTACAACACATTAGTGAGCGTACAACATGGACATGTACGTACGTACGTACGGTACAACTAGTCTGGCGTAGCCCAGATCCACTTCTCGCAGCCATTTTTATTGTCATAATTACAAAAATGGAGGCAAGAAGCGAGTCTGGCTATGCGAGACTACAGTACAACCGGTCATACAATACACTAGTGAATGTACGTACAACATGTACATACGTATGTATGTAGGGTACAACTGGTCATATAATACACTAGTGAATGTACAACACATATACTATACAATACACTGAATTCTCGTTAATCTGCCACTGCTTTATCCAGCCAAACTTCAATCCGTCACAATTTCCCAGTACCAATATACTGTACAAGTACTAATGAATATCCTGTTAATCCTCCAAAGTCGGTATTCCACAATATTCTTTGAAAACAAATTGTGCGGATTAACCAGTGTTCACTATAGTGATGATACAATATGTACATACGTACATACATATATGTACGTACGTACGTGATGAAATTGAACCAATCCTTTTGGATTTGATAGCATTTTGAGACTTGAGAACTTGTGAAGACAACTCTTAAGATTGAAACGTCCATGATGAACCCTGAACAGCTGTGTCTCAAGATGCTCCCAAAACTCCAAGGGATTAATTCAACTCTTTTATTATACGTATCCATCAGTGCAGTTGTAAATGTACACACGCACGCACACACGCACACATGCACACACACACACACACACACACACACACACACACACACACACACACACACACACACACACAAACACACACACACACACAAACACACACACACACACACACACAAACACACACACACAAACACACACACACACACAAACACACACACACACACACACACACACACACACACACACACACACACACACACACACACACACACACCCTGTTGTAAACCCACACTCAAATGTGCATACACACAGAACAGCAGGGTCCCCCCCCCTACCCCGTACTCTGCTAAAACTCCCTTTAGGACCAAGATAAACAGGAAGCACCCACAAGGTGGTCTCTGTGGTGGGGTCTTGTGTAAACAACAGCCCCCAGTGGTGTGCTGTGGTGATTAGGGGCTCAATGAGTGTGTGGAGGTCAGCCAGACACTTGGGCTAACAAAGTACTGGGACATGGTGAATATTATGATAAGAGGGTAAAAAAAATTAACCTTGGGAGTTCCCCTTGATAGTTATTAATGGGACACAATAGATACTAGGAAAAGGGAGATCCCCATCCCCTACTGAAAGGTAAATTTCGGAATTCCAAGGGAACGATAAAATATTTGTTCAGGGGAATTCTCTCGAATCACAACCATACTCTCCTGATGAAATATTGCTATACGCTTCCATTGAACCAGACCTTCCACAAGAGGAAGACGCTACACTGGCAGCTGAGCAAGGGTGTCCCAAACAGTCTCATTCACACTCACTTTCCTTTTTTCAAAGATGATATGTACACTGTTCACAGGGGATACTGAAATCATAGCGTATGAAGTCACCATAGCAACAATAGTATCCATGGAGATGCGAATGGAGAGTTGGCTTCATATAGCAATTGCGTCTCATCAACTACCACAAGCAGTGTGGTGCTGTGTTGTGGGGAGGTCCGACTGTATACTAGTGTATGGGAGCACTACCAAGGGTGATGTTGTAGAGAGGTCTGACTGTATACTAGTGTATGGGAGCACTACCAAGGGTGATGTTGCGAGGAGGTCCGACTGTATACTAGTGTATGGGAGCACTACCAAGGGTGATGTTGTAGAGAGGTCTGCCTGTATACTAGTGTATGGGAGTACTACCAAGGGTGATGTTGTGAAGAGGTCTGACTGCATACTAGTGTATGGGAGCACTACCAAGGGTGATGTTGTAAAGAGGTCCGACTGTATACTAGTGCATGGGAGCACTACCAAGGGTGATGTTGTAGAGAGGTCTGCCTGTATACTAGTGTATGGGAGTACTACCAAGGGTGATGTTGTGAAGAGGTCTGACTGTATACTAGTGTATGGGAACACTACCAAGGGTGGTGTTGTAAAGAGGTCCGACTGTATACTAGTGTATGGGAGCACTACCAAGGGTGATGTTGTAGAGAGGTCTGACTGTATACTAGTGTATGGGAGTACTACCAAGGGTGATGTTGTGAAGAGGTCTGACTGTATACTAGTGTATGGGAACACTACCAAGGGTGGTGTTGTAAAGAGGTCCGACTGTATACTGGTGTATGGGAGCACTACCAAGGGTGATGTTGTAGAGAGGTCTGCCTGTATACTAGTGTATGGGAGTACTACCAAGGGTGGTGTTGTAAAGAGGTCCGACTGTATACTAGTGTATGGGAGCACTACCAAGGGTGATGTTGTAGAGAGGTCTGCCTGTATACTAGTGTATGGGAGCACTACCAAGGGTGATGTTGTGAAGAGGTCTGACAAGGGTGATGTTGTGAAGAGGTCTGACTGTATACTAGTGTATGGGAGCACTACCAATGGTGATATTGTGAAGAGGTCTGACTGTATACTAGTGTATGGGAGCACTACCAAGGGTGATGTTGTAAAGAGGTCTGACTGTATACTAGTGTATGGGAGTACTACCAAGGGTGATGTTGTAAAGAGGTCTGACTGTATACTAGTGTATGGGAACACTATCAAGGGTGGTGTTGTGAAGAGGTCTGACTGTATACTAGTGTATGGGAGCACTACCAAGGGTGATGTTGTGAAGAGGTCTGACTGTATACTAGTGTATGGGAGCACTACCAAGGGTGATATTGTGAAGAGGTCTGACTGTATACTAGTGTATGGGAGTACTACCAAGGGTGATGTTGTGAAGAGGTCTGACTGTATACTAGTGTATGGGAGCACTACCAAGGGTGGTGTTGTAAAGAGGTCTGACTGTATACTAGTGTATGGGAGCACTACCAAGGGTGATGTTGTAAAGAGGTCTGACTGTATACTAGTGTATGGGAGCACTACCAAGGGTGATGTTGTGAAGAGGTCTGACTGTATACTAGTGTATGGGAGCACTACCAAGGGTGATGTTGTGAGGAGGTCCGACTGTATACTAGTGTATGGGAGTACTACCAAGGGTGATGTTGTGAGAAGGTCTGACTGTATACTAGTGTATGGGAGTACTACCAAGGGTGATGTTGTGAAGAGGTCTGACTGTATACTAGTGTATGGGAACACTATACTAGTGTATGGGAACACTACCAAAGGTGATGTGAGGTCTTAACAATACATCCTCATTGGAATGCATAGGAAGCCTTGTGTGGGACAAACACGTTCCAGCTACGTATGCTTGGAATCCACCTTTGATTGACTCTCCAATCATCTCATGGACAGGGGAATATCTCAAGTGGCACACACCATCGTGGACAGTCCGTAAACATCCAAGTATTGACATTCTTCTGATGTGGATTAGTAACCACATCACCAAACGACCTTTACATTCGCGATCACATCCTTCACAATCTCTACTAGCACACATGTACACACATCCATCCCCACTTAATCTATTCCTGGATTATTTCAAACCCTCACACACACCAGGATACACAGCAGATGGTGGTCAATACCACACAACGAATCCTCACACACACCAGGATACACAGCAGATGGTGGTCACAACCATACAACGAGCCCTCACACACACCTGGATACACAGCAGATGGTGGTCACTACCATACAACGAACCCTCACACACACCAGGATACACAGCATGACACACTGCAATTCAAATTACATGCATCAATACCATTTCCTTCTTCACAAGAACAAAAGGAATTTATGAAAGTGCGTGCATGGACACACACACACACGTTCACGGATATACGCACGCATAATATGTGTATACATACCATACACACATACATATATGTATGTATGTATATTCACACTTTGTACTGGCATTGATGTCAGTAGAAGCAATGGGCATTTGAATAGATGAAACACCCTGTTTCCTGGTGGATGAGAGGTTTCTCTATTCTTATGTATACATGTGTGTGTGGGCACAAAGGAACTCGTGAGTGTGTGTGGGAGGGAGCACTACCAAGGATGATGCTGTACAGAAGAATGTATGTTAACTTGCACCTCTTTCAAGTCAACCTGTTCAACTCATATCTTAACCGTACACATACATAACTTACTTGTAGACACACACACATTCCGATACGACACACATCTACCCCCACCTTACCACACAAAGGAACAAGTGGCTTGTAAAATTGGTTTACCAAAACAGCAGTAATGGAACGCAATGAGCGAGGCGAGTTAAGGGCAATGGATCCTCGACAGTATCTCCCCGTCCGAACCTTAACAACTTCTTCTCAGACCCAATGTAGCGTGCGTATAGCTAGATAGCACGCTATATAAACACTACAGACACGTTACTGTTCACAGCGAGCGGCATTAGACAATATTGGCTTACCGATTTTCAAGGATATCTCGTCCTCCCCCTTGGCCGTGTAATTTTTGATCGCAATCCCGAATATTTCATCCTCCAACTCCATTAGGCTTCTCTGCCCACTTTCCAGCTGCAAAACTCCATCCATAATCCTTTCCAGAGTGTCGGGCGAATAGCTGTCCAAAAGAGGACCCTCGGCCATCTTCCAATGTAGGAGGCTTCAAGGCACGTGACAGTCACGTGATATTCTCAGTACGGCGAAAAGCAAAGTTCATGTTCTCTTCTGTATTGCCTTCCTAATTTTTGGGATGTTAACCGGAATCAAAGACAATATGCTGGAACGATGCTTGAAATGAACAATAGTGCAGTTTAATGATGGTAGACGTACAATCCAACGCCATACTAAGCAGTGGTTAACGTGTTTTACATTGGACGAACTCTTAGCTAGGCCCATAACCCTAAGTTTTGACTAACTTCACAAAGTTATAGAAAATGAAAAGACGGGGAGGTTAAAACACTCGTTTGAGTATAAATAGTAACACGTATTACGCTATAGGGCTTAGGCTATCGGTCAAGGAAACTACAAGTTACCCTGGAGAATTCTGCCTATGACCGAAGCCGGTCCTGTGGTATTTCCCGTTAAATGGCGATGCGATGCTAGGATGAAATAATCTTTGACATAATCGTAGCGATATAGTTCAGAGTGTCTGATATAAGCGGTCAACGATATGTATATACCTATACGAAAAGTTTGTGTAGTATGACACTAAATCTATGACAACCATTGTTGGAATGTGCTGAATTAGCAACACGCCCTCCAGAATCTAACTTTGTAAACGGCTACGAAGCAGAATGACTTGCCTCATAGGTTCACGTCATGTCCACTTTGGGTTTCGTCGTCTGACAAGCCTAGCTATATATAGCCATCCGCCTGGCGTTTCTCTTAGGTATCAGCAACGACAATTCGCTGTACGTAATTCTATTGTTCTGATAGTTCTCATCGTGCGACATCGCTTACAGTGCCAATACAGCACACGTGTAGAATTGGACAACCTCCTTCCCGCAAAGTACACGACCCGTATGCATGCATGCGTACGTACACACACACTAGTTGCCTCAGCAAATCGACATCAACGGCGGCCATTTAATAATCAGTTCTGACATAACAGTTATCAGAGTTTCGGGAGTTTACCTTTCCCTCCATATTACAAGCTTTCAGAGTATTTCCTTGTTAATCTGTCTTCACTCCCACTGAAGTTCAGGCCGTGTGGATGGCTTTTGAAGTTTCCAAAGACATATTGATAAGCGGAGTTACCATTCACGAAGAAAATATTCTAGGGAAAGGATCTTATGGAGTTGTTTATCTTGGTGAATATTTCGGTGCTCCTGTGGCCGCCAAACGTCTACACGAGATATTTTTCGACTATGACACTCAACAAGAAGGCATACGAGGAATTCTTAAGGGATTTTCTCACGAGTGGAGTATACTAAAAACCCTAAAACATCCGAATATTGTTGAGTTCTTTGGCGTTTTTTGTCCCTTGGGCGGGAAAAAGGAACGCGATTTTTGTGGCTGTTATATTGTGTGCGAGCTCTTGGAGATGAGCCTCCAGGAGCGGATTAGCACCGGACCGGAACTGGATTTCAGGCAAATCGTTGATATTTCGAAGCAAATTGCATCCGGTCTGCGATACCTACACGAGAGACCCTACCCTATCATGCATCGCGACCTGGCCAGCAAGAACGTCCTTCTCAGCAGTAGCGGAGAGGCCAAGATTGCCGACCTCGGTGTGGCGAAAATTCTCTCCAGGGAGAAGCAGAAACAGAACACACGACACCCAGGTACCGACTCCTACATGCCTGTGGAGGTGAGATTTGCTGAGCTGGATTACGACCAGACCATTGATGTGTTTTCCTTGGGTGTGGTCATCCTTGAGATGACGATCAATCGTGAATCCCGAGCCTTGGAGCCATTCACGATGACAGGGGGGTCACTGCAGATTATCCCTGAGCGCGAACGGAGGAAGAAAGATTTCAGAGACCTCGCGTCAAAAGACAGAAACATCCCCCTGGAGAAGATTATTGCTCACTGCTTGGAGGATAAGGGAGCGAGACCTCAAGCGAAGAAGGTATGGGAGGATATGGATGCATTGTGTAGCCATTCGTACTACACAGAATGCAAGCCTATACCACTGGTTGGACCAGTTGGAGTGGAAGAGGAACAGCTTACAACTACAGCTGCATTGGGAGTGGAGAACCGTGAAAACGAAGCCTTCATACACAGCAATTCCGAATTGCAATCAGAACAACAGGAATTGTCTGAAAGCAACCAAAAGCTTAGGAAAGAAGTTGCTCGTCTCAACCATTGTTTGGACTACATACAATCCACTAGCAATGTACAACTACAGGAAAAAGAAGACAAAATTGTAGACCTGGAGAAGGCTAATAGACAGTTATCGTCAGAGGTGGCTAATGTCTCAGGAAAGCTTAAAATCGCAGAAAAACAACAACAGGACACGAACAAGAAGTTAACTGAAGTTCTGGCTGATAACCGACAACTTAAGGAGAAGGTGTTAGAGTTGACAGAGCAAAACGAACTACTCAACAGTCAGAAAGTGGCTTCCCGCACTCTACAGAACCAGAGGAATACAGAGCTTGAAGCAGAGATTCGAGCGTTGAGGAAGAAGTTACCGAGGATGACTATTGGTAGTTCCTCCTCTTATGAATCTACAAGATTATTTCCAGAGATTCGTAACGAGGAATCCACCAATCCATCAATGATGGTGGCTGAAACATCAATGCCATTGCATCTCCACCATCCCTCACATCGCAGTGAAGAATTTACCACTCCGTCAATGATGGTTGCCGAAACATCGATGCCGTCACTTATCCACCGTCCCTCGCATCGAAGGGAAGAACTCGTCGTTTCCAACGCCAGCATCGGGAAATTAAGGACAAATTTGGGACCAACAGTAGTACAAGGTCCATTCTCGACACTATACGACAACTCGATGTATCGCTCCGAGTTGCCCTTGTCTTACAACTCAGGTTTGTACACTTCAAGGAACACAGCTCGTCCTGGTAGCTACCACCAGCCATCGACTCTGGAGTCCTCCACCACCCAGCGTCCATACCACAGTTGGCCGAAGAAACCAGGGGAAGTTTCGGTCGACGACCTTGAAAATGAAAAGACATTCGAAAACGAATTGAAAGAATTTAGAGAAAGCATAAAAGCTCTTCCCGTTTCCAGCAGCAAAGGAGACTTGGAACTCACTGATCAGGCAAGAATAATCAAGGAACGTGGAGATAAGTTGAAGCAGTTTCTCCACCGATCAAATTACTATCATACACGACCTCGGGACTATATTGACGATGAAGAAATATCCACATCACTCCAGTTACAGAAAGAGTGCGATAAACTGCTTCACACGGTAGCCGTCATCATGGAATGTGATGCCAACAACGAGGTGATGCTGCTGAAAGCTGCCAGTGACCTAGTTCAATCAGGAACAGTTCTACTAGCTAATCTTAACAGCTATTGATGTCCTGTTCTCATTGTAAATTGTATATTATCATTGTGTGTCCAGTATATTTTATTTTGTGTTCACAATATACTAGTATCTTATATGTGTATGTTTGCTATAGTACTGTATGTGCATGAGTGTATGTGTATGTATGGTATAATGTCATTTTACGCGTATGTCTAGCATATGATTATTATGTGTTTGTCTAGTATTATAATATTAAGTGTATGTATGGTATAATGTGATTGTATGTGTATGCATTGTATAGTATGTACTTGTATGTGTGTACATCATATAAATGTGATTGTATCTGTGTGCAGCATGATGCTTATGTTTATTGTATTTTTGCACTTCTGAACGTTGTATTTTCTTGCACTCAAACGTGATGCTTGAATTTGTCTTGATAATTTGAACCACTGAAACGCATGTAGTGCACGTGATACTGACGTGTTTATAACCGTAACATTCCAATTAGTCGTGAACAAGGGCGTTCCTTCGCCAAAAGTGGGCGTACGTGTCACCGGAGCTGTTCCTGGATGCAATATGGGACAGATTCTCTCCGATCTATTTCCTCCACCACCGAAAGATTTGCAAATTGAAGAAGTCATTAGTCGTGGAGAGTACAGAGAGGTTTCAAGAGGAACTCAAGGAAGAAGGCTGGTAGCCGTCAAGAAGTTCAGTGACCATTTGCTGTCGACCGTAGCCGAACGTCGAAATGAAAGAGAGTTGGAAACCGCTACTACGGCCTTTAGGAGAGAGTACGAGGTCTTGAAGACGGACAAAAACCCTCATATCGTCGAACACCTGGGCGTTTACAGTGGACTTGGGCGGGAAGGAGGCGCGCTTTTGGTGATGGAATGGATGTACCAAACGTTGAAGACGTTCCTCAAAGATAACAAGGGGAATCTGCCAAGACAGAAGAAGATGGATATTTGCTATCAGGTAGGTTTGTTCGTTTTATTTACGGTCAGCTTTCGTGTTTCTAACTATTGGTATTGACCTCAAACGAGTTACACATCTTTTTCAGCAAAACCTAGAATGTACCGTATACAACGTAGTGCTGCTGTATTTGATGTCCGTCTATTCTTCACATCCGATCGGTCTTCGGAGATTATCCTTGTACACAGCACTAGCTATACACACTGCAGTACAGCTGATCCAGTGGAACAATGAACTGACCACAAATTGTCCCTCCTTTTCACTCAGGTATCCTGTGGACTGCTGTTCCTACATCAACATGACCCACAGATTCTCCACTGTGATCTGACCACCAAGAGCATCCTTCTAAATGAAGACGGAAGCGTGGTGAAGATAAGCGACCTTGGTCTAGCTAGACACCATTCATCCAATGTCCAGTACCTTTTAACCAAATCGTGCGTCTCCTACATACCTCCTGAGTGTTCAGGCAAAGATGCGAATTTCACTGACAAAAGTGATACGTTCTCCTTTGGAGTTGTAATGCTCGAGGTGTCCACTCAAGAACCTCCATCTTCTGGGTGGATGAATATTGGGGGTAAGCCAGAAATTGAGCGTCGTTCTGATGATCTCGCTAAGCTTTCAAACTTCCACCCGTTGAAACCGACGATCGTTCGTTGTTTGGAGGACACCCCCAAGGACAGACCTGATGCGAGGGAGATCCAAGACAAACTGATGTCCATCATCCACAATCCCCTGAAGGTGGGGAGGCTCATCGGCACGGGAGAGTATGGGGAGGTATCTCGTGGTACCCTAGGAACCCGTCCAGTGGCCATTAAGAAACTCCATCAGATTCTGATGGATGCGGCAGCTAAGGACAAGGACATGGCGACCATGATGTCCACATTCAGAAAAGAGTGCGAGATCCTTGAAAATGCCAAAAACCCCTACATCGTGGAGTTCCTCGGTGTATTCGATGAAGAAGTATGGGACCACGGTGAGGTTCTGGTGATGGAGTTGATGCACCAGACGTTGGAGGAGTACCTCAAAGACCACAAGGGAAACCTCCCTCTGTGGAAACAACTGGATATCTGGTACCAGGTCAGTTGTGATGTGTTAGATCGGATGTTTATTCTGTGACAGTTCTCCTCGTGATGTAATATGACCTCACACTAGATCCTTGAGTGCTTGAAGTGTTTAAGCTAGTAAGTAACATACAACCAGCTAACTCCAATGAACTAGTCCAGGCCCGGTTATAGCACACCTTGGTCACAGTTGGCTCCAATGTTTCAACTTCCCTCCCTTTACGAGTACATATACGGTACTTTCCATAAAAAACTGAACGATGTCGGGCGGTCAACTATCCGACGGTCACCGGTCGGTCATCGACGGTGAGCCGGTCAAATAAATTTTAACACTTACGTAATCATTATTAAGTGGGGCTCGAAGGAAAATGTTATACTCAAGCTACGTCAAACAGCGAATTTTGTTTCTTAAGCACAAAGGGAAAACTTACCGCCAGATTATAGCGATTTTGAACGACGAAAAATACTCGGTTACCAAGGCTGGCATTTACTCAATCGCTACGAGGAATTGCGAGAGCATGCTCGGAATCTGAAGAAAAGGGCAAGACTTCCAAAAGAACGAAGAAATCTTGAAGTTCGTGTATTCCAAATTGGAGCGGACGATAAAGCATCGCGAGGGGACCTTCGGCTATTACTGTAGAAGACGAAGAAGTCTTCGTTTCGTATCTGCCACGTCACATCACGTGATATTTGCTACTATTTTTAGTTCACGGTAGCCAGTCAATGTGCTAATACGAAGCGGTCAACACCCGGTCGGTCAGCGGTCGGTCAACCGACGGTCATCCGACGACCGACCGACGTCGTTCAGTTTTTTTATGAAAAGTACCGTACCTATTCTCACCTCCACTAACATATCCTATAGCCTTGTTCACACAACAATTCCATGTAAGCTTGTAGAAGAGCTCATTATAAGTGAGCTTAATATCCAACTAAACCACCTCCAAGTAAGATTTATGTGGTTTATAGGTGTATGAACCAGTTTATAAGACTCAACTTTGCCAGGCAAGAATCGTGAAAACTACAAATTAAGACTGAACACGTGCTAAGAATAGAAAATGATGTTTTACAGAACTGCACAGATTTTTTTTATAAATGGCTGATCGAAGAAGTGCCGATTTTGAAGTGACTTGATAACATACTGCTCCTTGGGCTAGAAGGATCTAATGTTCAATGATTATACAGTAATTTACTTTGACTATAAAGTATAGCAATGAAAATTTGTTCAGCCATAATCACATTTATAGTGATGCTTTAAAGATCTGACACATCTGGAACCAGCCATACTTGATGTTCTGTGCTCAGCCAAATGACCAGGCCAAATATTTTTGGATCGAGCAAATGGCCAAAATGGTCGGAAAATGTCTGATCGAATGCCAACAGTTATTTCCAGCACTGAACACATACATAGGTTTATTCATTGCTCACCCAAGTATATTGAAAGGTATACCAACTTCTTATCTTCAGGTATCATGTGGACTGCTGTTCCTACATCAACATGACCCACAGATTCTACATCGTGATGTGACCACCAAGAACATCCTTCTAAATGAAGACGGAAGCGTGGTGAAGATAAACGACCTTGGTCAGGCTAAATATCGTCCGTCCAACATCCAATACCTGTCTTCTCGAGCCCCAGGGTGTTTGCCCTACATGCCTCCAGAGTGTTTGGACGATAATCCTCATTTCACTGACAAAAGTGATACGTTCTCCTTTGGAGTTGTGATGCTCGAGGTGTCCACTCAAGAACCTCCATCTTGTGGCCTGATGAACATCGGAGGTAAGCCAGAGAGAGAACGCCGAGCTCGAGATCTCGCTAAGCTCTCCGAGGACCATCCACTGAAGCCTATGATCCTCCGTTGCTTGGATGACGACCCTCACAAGAGACCAGACATGATGGAGGTGCAAGAGCACTTCAGATCATCTGGTTTGGAAGGACATCTCAAGCTAGTGAAGGAATTGGAGAAGAAAGATTCAAGAGTGAGTTACCACACCAACATGCTAACACTTGATGTGATATCTCATGTACATGTACAGTGAGATAACCTAGATCACTGCAGGGGTGTGTCCTCACTACAGGGGTATGTCCTCACTACAGGGGTGTGTCCTCACTACAGGGGCATGTCCTCACTACAGGGGTGTGTCCTCACTGCAGGGGTGTGTCCCCGCTACAGGGGTGTGTCCTCACTTCAGGGGTGTGTCCCCACTATAGGGGTGTGTTCTCACTACAGGGGTGTGTCCTTTAGAGGTGTACTTGCACGTTTGTGCTATTTGTAGTATGTATGTACATTGTCTGCAGTGTATAATAGTGCTTGGTATCATCCATCCCCATCACTACTCTATCATTTTATTCCTATTAACTGGTAGAAATACTACACACACTGTCACTACTCTATGGATTCTTGTTCCCTCTCACTACAGATCTTCAGAAGTGATCAACTCTTGCAAGATAAGCCAACACTGCACTCAGTCAAACTACCCGATCTTCCTATTCCCACCTGCCATGCAACTGTTACAATAATCGGGAACATTTTGTATGTTTCTGGAGGAGTCTGTCCTGATAGGAGATCAGATCTCTTAGTACAAGCGTATGATATCAACGCAGGTACCTGGAGTACCTTACCACCTTCTCCAGTATCCGTGAGTGGATCTGCAGTCGTTAACGGTCAGCTCACAATTTCAGGAAGAGATGTATCAAGAAAAGAGCCAACGAATGACGTCTGGTCGTGGTATGAGGACAAGAAAGAATGGAGGAAGACCATACCACCAATGCCTACTGAACGTTTTTTCCCTGGTGTAGTTCAATCGGGTAATGTGGTCGCTGTTTTTGGTGGATTAGCTAGTGATGGCAAGACTGTCCTCGACACTGTAGACATCCTAAGCACAGCCACCCTCCAGTGGACGACATCACGTTCACTGAAACTCCCTATTCCGATGTGGGGAATAAGGACAGCAACTTGTGATGGCCATGTGTACATTGCATGTGGTATGAATCATCCTGACCATGCAATCAAAAGAGTCTTCAGGTTACCGCTCAGTGTTCTTGACCAGGCTGTTGCCCAGCAACAAGTACAAGACGATCCACCACAACGCCAGTGGACAGTAGAGGAAACTCCATTTTATCGTTCGGGATTGTTACCAGCCAGTCGTTATCCGCTAGTGGCGGGCGGTTGTGACAGTTTCCTCAACTCATCCTCAAACATTTCAGTGTTTGATTCAAGTGTAAACAAATGGTCCAAAGTCGGACACTGTAGTGTAGCTGGTTGTGAGCCATGTTTGTTGTCAGTTAGTTGTTCAGCATTTGTAGTTATTGGTGGTTGTACAGATCCTAAGGATACCAAGCAGTCATCTCTGAACACTTGTGAACTTTACTACTTTTGAATGTTTTATATTCTTTTTCAAAGTGCATATGTATGTACCAATATTACTCTACTGATATGAAGTTATTCAATTATCATACTTCATTATGCCGTGATCTTAATGTAAAATTATTATTAGCTGCAATTGTGCCATGTGAACTGCTTCATAATTATTAATAATAATAATATTATTATAAAATATTTATCATAACAGTATCATAAAATGCAAGGAATATTATTTTATTCCATGATTGATACTATAATTATGTAACATTTACGTATGTATATATCTATTTGAGTGTGTGTGTGGGGTGTGTGTGCATGGGTGTGGGTGTGGGTGTGGGTGTGCATTTGCGTGTGTGAGTGGGTGGGTACTGTATAATAATATATGCAGCATTAGGATGCTATAAGGTTGATTTGATCATGTATCTATATCCTTGCAATCAATCACTGTATGTACCTGGGATAATGACAATACATTATATGTATACTTACAAGCATTATTACTTACGTCATAATCATACAATATAATATAACAGCCTATGATAATAATGATATATTTCACATATACTATTATTAAGCTATATGATAATGCCTATATATTCCATGTGTGAGAGATAGAGGGCACACGCACGCACGCACGCACACACACACACACACACACACACACACACGCGCGCGCGCGCACATGCACAAACGCTCGCACACACATGCACACACATGCACACACACACATGCACGTGACAAGATTGTAAGGTTATAACAAGCCTCCAGCCATTCTTCCTACTGCTTCGTCTGCCTCTCCACACATTGGTATCCTCGGACTTGTCCGAAGTAGGGGTGGCATGGGTCAACTGATGTCTCCATGGTGAAAACATATCGGGAATTTCCAGGGGACACCTTCGTTCTCGATCAAACGCTGAGTGACGTAAGACCAAGTTCATTCCAGAGGACGGAAGAGGTTGAGAAACGAGGTCGGTTCAGGGCACGTCGACTAGTTGAAGAGAGATTGAGATATTCTGATTCTGAGAACATTTTGATTAGTCGGTGCTAGTGGCGTGTCTTCGCCAGAAGTCGGCGTACGTGTTCCGGGAGCTGTTCTTGCATGGACGCAATATGGGACAGTTCCTCTCCAAACTGTTTCCTTCACCACCGAGAGATTTGCGATTTAAAGTCGTCAGTCATGGAAAGTACGGAGAAGTTTCGAGAGGAACTCTGGGAAGAAGGCCGCGGCCGGTAGCTGTCAAGAAGTTCAGTGACCTTTTGCTGTCGACCATAACCGAACGTCGAAATGAAAGAGAATTGAAAACCGCTGTTGAGGCCTTTAGAAGAGAGTACGACGTCTTGAATAGGGCCAAAAATCCTTATATCGTCGAGTACCTGGGTGCTTACAAAGGGAATGGGCGGGAAGGAGGCGCACTTTTGGTGATGGAATGGATGCACCAAACGTTGAAGACGTTCCTCAATGCTAATAAGGGTAATCTGCCAAGACAGAAGAAGATGGATATTTGCTATCAGGTGGGTTTATTCGTATTTATTTAGCTAGGCTATAGTCAGTTTTCTCGTTTCAGACTCTTGGTGTTGATCTCGCATAAATGGTAGAACTCGTTTTTCAGTGTATAACCTGGCAATTGATTCTATACCATATATTACGTAGTGTTGTATGTAATGTTCGCATAACTGATTATTCTTCTTATTATTCTCCGGACGTACATTAATGAAACAGCTGGCCATGTATCACAGGACTAGCTATATATCATAATATGTATGCCACCTGCAGTAAAGCTGATGTAGCGGAACTAATGACCTGACCACAAATTGTCCCTCCTCTTCACTCAGGTATCCTGTGGACTGCTGTTTTTACATCAACATGCCCCACAAATTCTCCACTGTGACCTGACCACCAAGAACATCCTTCTGAATGAAGATGGAAGTGTGGTGAAGATAAGCGACCTTGGTCTAGGGAAGTACTATTCTTCCAATGTCCGGTACCTTTTGACCAAATCATGTGACACTATCATGTACATGCCTCCTGAGTGTTCAGGCAAAGATGCGAATTTCACTGATAAAAGTGATATGTTCTCCTTTGGAGTTGTGATGCTCGAGGTATCCACTCAAGAACCTCCATCTTGTGGCCTGATGAACATTGGAGCTAAGCCAGAAATTGCAATTGAGCATCGATTTAATGATCTTGCTAAGCTTTCAAACTTCCACCCGTTGAAGCCGACGATCATTCGTTGTTTGGAGGACACCCCCAAGGACAGACCTGATGTGAAGGAGATCCGAGACAAACTGATGTTCATCGTCCACAATGCCCTGAAGGTGGGGGAGGTCATCAGCAAGGGATCGTACGGGGAGGTATCTCATGGTACCCTAGGAACCCGTCCGGTGGCTGTTAAGAAAATCCATCAGATTCTGTTGGATGCGGCAGCAAAGAACGACCAGGACATGGCAGCCATGATGCTTGCGTTTAGAAGAGAGTGCGAGATACTTGAAAGTGCCGAAAATCCCTACATCGTGGAGTTCCTCGGTGTATTCGATGAAGAAGTACATGACCACGGTGAGGTTCTGGTGATGGAGTTGATGCACCAGACGTTGGAGAAGTACCTCAAAGATCACAAGGGAAACCTCCCTCTGTGGAAACAACTGGATATTTGGTACAAGGTCAGTTGAAATGTGTTGGCTTGGACATTTAGTCTGTGACAGTTCTCCTCGTGATGTAATATGACCTCACACTAGATTCTTGAGTGCTTGAAGTGTTTTTAAGTTAGTAAGTAACATACAACCAGCCGGCTAACTTCAATTAACCAGGTCAGGCCCAATTTTAGCAGGGCTTGGTTACAGTTGGCTCCATTATTCCAATATTTCAACTTTTCTCTTTCCACAAGTATCTAAACCCTATACCTATTCTCACATCCACTGACATATCCTATAGCCTCGTTTACACAACAATGTTAAATATAAAGGAGTTCACCGTAAATGAGCTCATAACCAAGCTGAAGTGTGTTTAGACCGATTACATGGAAGATTTGTTGATCACGTTTACTGCTGATCACATTTATTATCCAGCTTGAACATGTGGTGTAAACAGGGCTGAGGTGTAGTTTGAGGTCAAATGCTGTCTTGGAAGGAGACATTCATAATAGCATTATACTTATGCCCATAGTGTTATAACTATGAATATCATTAGTCCTGGAAAATGAATTAGATATACCAGTACGTATAATATTATGTACATGTATGCGTTTGAACAATACTATTATGTTTCATTGCTCATCCACGTATATAATAAGGTATACCAACTTCTTATCTTCAGGTATCATGTGGACTGCTGTTCCTACATCAACATGACCCACAGATTCTACATCGTGATGTGACCACCAAGAACATCCTTCTAAATGAAGATGGAAGCGTGGTGAAGATAAGCGACCTTGGTCAGGCTAAATTTCGTCCATCCAACATCCAATACCTGACTACACGAGCTCCAGGGTGTGTGCTCTACATGCCTCCAGAGTGTTTGAGCGATAATCCTCATTTTTCTGACAAAAGTGATACGTTCTCCTTCGGAGTTGTGATGCTCGAGGTGTCCACTCAAGAACCTCCATCTTTTCGATTGGGAGAGGACATTCATATCAGCCGTGCTCGAGATCTCGCTAAGCTCCCTGACGACCATCCACTGAAGCCTATGATCATCCGTTGCTTGGATGACGACCCTCACAAGAGACCAGACATGATGGAGGTGGAAGAGCACTTCAAATCTTCTGGTTTGGAAGGACATTTCAAGCTAGTGAAGGAATTGGAGAAGAAAGATTCAAGAGTGAGTTACCACACCAACATGCTAACACTTGACTTGTGATGTCTCATGTACATGTACAATGAGATAACCTAGATCACTGCAGGGGTGTGTCCCCACTACAGGGGTGTGTCCTCACTCCCGGACTATCCTCACTGCAGGGGTGTACTCACTACGTACAGAGGTGTAAGCTCACTGCAGGTGTCCTTACTACAGGAGTGTCCTCAATACAGAGGTGTACTTGTACATTTGTGCTATTTGTATGGTGTATATACATTGTCTGCCATAGTGCTTGGTATCATCCATCACCATCACTACTCTATCACATTATTTCCACCCTAGCTGATTGGAATACCACACACACTATCACTACTCTATGGATTCTTGTTCCCTCTCACTACAGATCTTCAGAAGTGATCTACTCTTACAAGACAACTCACCACTACACTCAGTCAAACTACCCGATCTTCCTATTCCTACCTATTGTGCAACTGTTACAATTATCGGGAACACTTTGTATGTTTCTGGAGGATGCTGTCCTCATGACAAATCAACATGCTTAGTACAAGCATATAACATCAACACAGGTACCTGGAGTACCTTACCACCTTCTCCAGTTTTCTACAGTGAATCTGCAGTTATTAACGGACGGCTCACATTGATTGGTGGACAAGATGCCTCAACAGGAAAGGTCACCAATGAAGTCTGGTCGTGGCATAAAGATGAGAAGGAATGGAGGAAAACCATACCACCAATGCCTACTGAACGTCTTCGACCTGGTATAGTTCAATTGGGTAATGTGGTCGCTGTAATTGGTGGAAAAGCTAGTGATGACAAGACTGTCCTCGACACTGTAGACATCCTAAACACAGCCACCCTTCAGTGGACGACATCACATTCACTGAAACTCCCTATTCCGATGTGGTCAATGAAGACAGCAACTTGTGATGGCCATATGTACATTGCATGTGGTTGGGATCGTCCTGACCGTCCAACCGAAACAGTCTTCAGGTTACCGCTCAATGTCCTTGACCAGGCTGTTGCCGAGCAACAAGTACAAGAGAATCCACCACAATGCCAGTGGACAGAAGTAGAGGAAACTCCATTTTATCGTTCAGGATTGTTACCAACCAGTCATTTTCCGCTAGTGGTGGGCGGTCGTGAC
>OZ026551.1:730000-760000 GCA_964020155.1 Chondrilla cf. caribensis | reverse complement strand
ATATCAACATACAGCAATTACCTGAGAATGGTGTACCAGAAGAGATATTTCAGATTCAGCATACAACTTGGGGGTAATCAGTGGTGCATGAGCTATTGTGCAATATTATAGTCCTAATCATAATACATAAGGTATTATGCTGAAATAGAGTTATAAAACTCATGACATAGAACTCAAAGCAAAAAGGAGGCTATACGTTACTTTTTAAGAATAGCAGACATTAATAGGAATTATTAAACACACATAGGACATATCCAATGTGTGTTTGGCATAATACTATATATGTATGTGTATGTTTGGTATAATTAAAAGCAAAAAGGAGGCTATACGTTACTTTTTAAGAATAGCAGACATTAATAGGAATTATTAAACCCACATGTGCATAGGAAATATCCAATGTGTGTTTGGTATAATACTATATATTCATGTGTATGTTTGGTATAATTAATATAATGTAATTTTATGTGTATATATGTCCAGTATAATATGTTATTATATGTGTATGTATAATGGTATATGTAATATTATGTGTATCTATTGCATAATATGTGCTTGTATGTGTATACATCATATATATGTGAATGTATCTGTGTGCAGCATATGATGCATATATAATATGTATATTGCATTTTCTTGTGCTTAAATGTGATGCTTGAATTTGTCTTGATAATTTGAACCACTGAAACGCATGCAGCGCACGTGATATTAACGTGTTTATAACCGTAACATTCTGATTAGTCGTGTACAGGGGCGTTCCTTCGCCAAAAGTGGGCGTACGTGTCCCCGGAGCTGTTCCTGGACGCAATATGGGACAGTTCCTCTCCAATCTGTTTCCTCCACCACCGAAATATTTGCGATTTGAAGAAGTCATTAGTCGTGGAAAGTACGTAGAAGTTTCGAAAGGAACTCTAGGAAGAAGGCCGGTAGCTGTCAAGAAGTTCAGTGACCATCTGCTGTCGACCATAGCCGAACGTCGAAATGAAAGAGAATTGGAAACTACTACTACGGCCTTTAGAAGAGAGTACGAGGTCTTGAATAGGGCCAAAAACCCTTATATC
This sequence comes from Chondrilla cf. caribensis, assembly GCA_964020155.1. Classification (NCBI taxonomy): domain Eukaryota; kingdom Metazoa; phylum Porifera; class Demospongiae; order Chondrillida; family Chondrillidae; genus Chondrilla; species Chondrilla cf. caribensis. Next base: position 758,942 of record OZ026551.1, on the reverse strand, counting down.
GTCGATTATCTGGGCGCTTATAGAGGAATTGGGCGGGAAGGAGGCGCGCTTTTGGTGATGGAATGGATGTACCAAACGTTGGAGACGTTCCTCAAAGCTAATAAGGGAAATCTGCCAAGACAGAAGAAGATGGATATTTGCTATCAGGTAGGGTTGTTCGTATTTACGGTCAGCTTTCGTGTTTCAAACTAGTGGTATCGACCTCAAACGAGTTACACATCTTTTTCAGTAAAATCTAGAGTCTACCGTATACTACGTAGTGCTGCTGTAGTTGATGTTCGTATATTCTTCACATCCGATTAGTCCTTGGAAATTATCCCTGTGCACAGCACTAGCTATACACACTGCAGTACGGCTGATGTAGTGGAACAATGACCTGACCACAAATTGTCCCTCCTCTTCACTCAGGTATCCTGTGGACTGCTGTTCCTACATCAACATGACCCACAAATTCTCCACTGTGACCTGACCACCACGAACATCCTTCTGAATGAAGACGGAAGCGTGGTGAAGATAAGCGACCTTGGTCTAGCTAGACACTATTCTTCCAATGTCCAGTACCTTTCAACCAAATCGTGCATCACCTACATGCCTCCTGAGTGTTCAGGCAAAAATGTAAATTTCACTGACAAAAGTGATACGTTCTCCTTTGGAGTTGTGATGCTCGGGGTGTCCACTCAAGAACCTCCATCTTGTGGGTGGATTAATATCAGTGGTAAGCCAGAAATTGAGCGTCGTTCTGATGATCTCGCTAAGCTATCAAACTTCCACCCGTTGAAGCCGACGATCATTCGTTGTTTGGAGAACACCCCCAAGAACAGACCTGATGCGAGGGAGATCCGAGACAAACTGATGTTCATCGTCCACAATCCCCTGAAGGTGGAGGGAGTCATCAGCAAGGGAGCATACGGGGAGGTATCTCGTGGTACCCTAGGAACCCGTCCGGTGGCCGTTAAGAAACTCCATCAGATTCTGTTGGATGCGGCAGCAGAGAACGACCAGGACATGGCAGCAATGATGCTTGTGTTTAAAAGAGAGTGTGAGATCCTTGAAAGTGCCAAAAATCCCTACATCGTGGAGTTCCTCGGTGTATTCGATGAAGAAGTACAGGACCACGGTGAGGTTCTGGTGATGGAGTTGATGCACCAGACATTGGAGAAGTACCTCAAGGACCACAAGGGAAACCTCCCTCTGTGGAAACAGCTGGATATTTGGTACAAGGTCAGTTGTAATGTGTTAGATTGGACAATTAGTCTGTGACAGTTCTCCTCGTGATGTAATATGACCTCACACTAGATTCTTGAGTGATTGAAGTGTTTAAAGCTAGTAAGTAACATACAACCAGCCAGCTAACTTCTATTAACTGGGCTAGGTCCGGTTTCAGCAAGGCTTGGTTACAGTTGGCTCCAGTCTTTCAACTTTTCTCTTTCCACATATATCTAGACCCTACCTTTCTCACATCCACTAACATATCCCTTATTATAAGCAAGCTTAAAACCAGCTGACCACCTCCAACAAGGTTCATGGGAAACCAGGTTATAAGCTTGTTTAAACCATTTACAAGGGAGCGTTTGTAATCTTGCTTAAACATGGGATATAAACAGGGTTTAGGTGTAGTTTGGGGTCACCTGCTGTCTTGGAAGGAGACTCATATATCATGTCTATACATATGCACATGGAGTATATAAACTATGAATATCATTATTCCTGGCAATGGAACTAGATATATGAAACATACATACATGCATACATTTGTACATGTATGAGAAGTACTGTTAAGTTTATTCATTGCTTAACTTAAATATGAAAAGGTATACCAACTTCTTATCTTCAGGTATCCTGTGGACTGCTGTTCCTACATCAACATGACCCACAGATTCTACATCGTGATGTGACCACCAAGAACATCCTTCTAAATGAAGATGGAAGCGTGGTGAAGATAAGCGACCTTGGTCAGGCTAAATTTCGTCCATCCAACATCCAATACCTGACTATCAAAGCCCCAGGGTGTGTGCTCTACATGCCTCCAGAGTGTTTGAGCGATAATCCTCATTTTTCCAACAAAAGTGATATGTTCTCCTTCGGAGTTGTGATGCTCGAGGTGTCCACTCAAGAACCTCCATCTTGTGGCCTGATGAACATCGGAGGTAAGCCAGAGAGAGAACGCCGAGCTCGAGATCTCGCTAAGCTCTCCGAGGACCATCCACTGAAGCCTATGATCGTCCGTTGTTTGGATGATGACCCTCACAAGAGACCAGATATGATGGAGGTGGAAGAGCACTTCAGATCCTCTGGTTTGGAAGGACATCTCAAGTTAGTGAAGGAATTAGAGAAGAAAGATTCAAAAGTGAGTTACCACACCAACATGCTAACACTTGACTTGTGATATTTCATGTAAATATACAATGAGATGATCTAGATCACTGCAGGGGTGTGTCCTCACTACAGGGGTGTGTCCCCACTACAGGGGTGTGTCCTTACTACAGGAGTGTCCTCAATATATACCGTTTTCACATGGACGCCGTAAAGCAGGTCGAACCCGGGTCGATTTAAATCGGGGTAGACCCACTTTCGACCTGATTTCCGTTCACATGGGGATAACTAGATTCGCATATTGTGTAAATATTTGATTCCAGAAAATGGCGACGTTGGCGTTCTTTTCGTTTTTATTTGTTGTGGCATCGTCTGAGGTTTAAAGCTCGTAGATGGCAACTAAGGGTCAGGTATATGACAAGAAGAGCAGTTATGAACCGTTACAAGTTTCGCGGCAGTACACACTTTGTAGACTGCTCATTTTTGGCTTTCTTGTTCGCTCGGCGTTCAATCAAGTGTCAGGCCAGCAGAATTATCTGGATGAAGCCCATAAGCCCTTAGCGTTTGACCGAAATTGCTGGTAACTGGTCCGATAGGGAATTAAAACAGAATTTTCGTGTTACTAGTTCTGCCATTTTTAATTCACTTTTAACTCGCTTGTACCCGGGTCGAACCCTACTTTTTACAAGGGTTTGACTCGGAATTTTAACCCGGGTTCGACCCAGTTTCGTGACGTCATGTGAACGCACTAATACCCTTTTCACATGGACGCCGTAAGCGGGTCGAACCTGGGTCGATTTAACTCGGGTTCGACCCGCTTTCGACCCGATTTCCGTTCACATGAGGATAACAAGATTCGCATATTGTGTAAATATTTGATTCAAGAAATTGGCGATGTTGGGCGTTATGCTCGTTTTGCTTTAGTTGTGGCATCGTCTGAGGTGTAGAGCTCGTAGACGGCAACTAAGGGTCAGGTATATGACAAGAAGAGCAGTTATGAACCGTTTGCGGGAGTACAGACTTTGCAAACTGCTCATTTTTGGCTTTCTTGATCGCTCGGCGTTCAAGTGCGTGTCAGGCCAGCAGAACTATCTGGATGAAGCCCAGAAGCCCTTCGTTTTTGACCGAAATTACCAGGAACTGGTCCGATAGGGAATTGAAGCAGAATTTTCGTGTCGGCAGGGCCACTGTTAACTTTTATCCCGGGAACTAAAGGGTTTTCTCCAAAGGCAGCATGTTGTTGCTGAGGAAAATAATAAACCGAGTCGAACTACTATTTATAATAAGCAAGGCTTGGATCTCATCGTCACTCCACGTTCGTCCTACTAGTCCGCCATTTTTAACTCGCTTCCAACTCGCTTGCAACCGGGTCGAACCCTACTTTTTACAAGGGTTCGACCCGGAATTTTAACCCGGGTTCGACCCGGTTTCGTGACGTCATGTGAACGCACTAACTCGCTTTAAACCGAGTTCGACTCGGGTTCGACCCGCTTTACGGCGTCCATGTGAAAAGGGTATAACTCGCTTTAAATCGAGTTCGACTTGGGTTCAACCCGCTTTACGGTGTCCATGTGAAAACGGCAATAGAGGTGTACTTGCACGTTTGTGCTCTTTGTATGATGTGTACATTGTCTGCCATACATAGTGCTTGGTATCATCCATCACCATCACTACTCATCATTTTATTTCTGTCAACTGACATTCACATGTACTGATGTACATATACACTAACACATGCATTACACAATGTACATGTGATGTAGTGAACACTATCTTGAACCCTAGCTGGTAGAAATACTACACACACTATCACTACACTATGGATTCTTGTTCCCTCTCACTACAGATCTTCAGAAGTGATCTACTCTTACAAGACAACTCAACACTGCACTCAGTCAAACTACCCGATCTTCCTATTCCTACCTGTGATGCAACTGCTACAATAATCGGGAACACATTGTATGTTTCTGGAGGAGTCTGTCCTGATGTGGAATCAGCTCTCTTAGTACAAGCGTATGACATCAACACAGGTACCTGGAGTACCTTACCACCTTCTCCAGTTTGCTACAGTGAATCTGCAGTTATTAACGGATGTCTGACATTGATTGGTAGACGAGATTCATCAACACATAAGATCACCAATAAAGTCTGGTCGTGGCATGAAGAGGAGAAGGAATGGAGGAAAACCATACCACCAATGCCTACTGTATGTATTTTTCCTGGTATATTTCAATCGGGTAATGTGGTCGCTGTACTTGGTGGATTAGCTGGTGATCTCAAGACTGTCCTCGACACTGTAAACATTCTAAACACAGCCATCCTCCAGTGGACGACATCACATTCACTGAAACTCCCTATTCCGATGTGGATGATGAACACAGCAACTTGTGATGGCCATGTGTACATTGCATGTTGTATGGATCGTCCTGACCGTCTAATCAAAAGAGTCTTCAAATTTCCACTCAGTGTCTTTGACCAGGCTGTTGCCGAGCAACAAGTACAAGACAGTCCACCACAATGCCAGTGGACAGAAGTAGAGGAACCTCCATTTTATCTTTCGGAATTATTACCAACCAGTCATCATCCGCTAGTGGTGGGCGGTTGTGACAGTTCCCGCAACTCATCCTCGAACATTTCAGTGTTTGATTCAAGTGTAAACAAATGGTCCAATGTCGGACACTGTAGTGTAGCTTGTTGTAGACCATGTTTGTTGTCAGTTAGTTGTTCAGCATTTGTAGTTATTGGTGGTTGTACAGATTCTAAGGATACCAAACATTCCTCACTGAACACTTTTGAACTTTACTACTTCTGAGTGTTTTATTATAGTATTCTTTTATAGTACGTATGTGGTACTTTTGAGCGTTTTCTATTCTTTCAGAAAGTGCATGTGTATGTTTACCAATTAATATTATTTTAAACTATTAATGTAAATATATATATATATATTCAATTATCATACTTCATCATACAGTAATCATAATGTTACATGTACATAATATAAAATTATAGATTCGAATTTTATTTAGCTGTAATTGGTCCATATAAACAGTTTTATAATAATATAAAATAGGTACTTATATATATATATATATATATATATATATATATATATGTATGTATACCATGTGTGAGAGCTACACACACACACACACACACACACACACACCATAATACAAGTTGTACAGCAAATGGTTATGTACACATATATATATATACATGCCATTATTATTGCCAATAAAAATTCTCCAATCCCATACAGGACAACACAATGTTCCATTAAAATGACCATCAAATATAAAGTGACCCTCATGACCTCTTCAGTGCACCAATCTTCACATTGAGTACTTCAACCCAAGATTGACACTCGTCAGGTGTGGGGGCGTACATGAAAAATGTCCGCCACGGAAGAACAATCCTACATGGTGTGTACATAATTATGTATCATACTAATATAGGTGGTATCCATGGAGCAGTGATGTAACACAGTAGCCATATTGAGTGGCAATAAGGCACCAATATGGCTGCCAATTAAGTCCAGACAAATACACCCCAGCTTGGTGTATACCATTTGTACACACACTATGTACAGACGTGATGTGATGTACATTAATATTGTAACATACATAGACACCACTTCACCACTCGGGTCCTAATATCCTTTCCTTGACAACATCTCTCACAAACACTCCCATTTCACCTTTGACCTCTAGTCTCACATGACCAGACCCAACCAGGAGAAATCAGTAATAAACTCAATAAGAGCCATTTTAGGGTCCTGCTACTCAAGACTACTCTCTCCTTCCACCTTCCATGCACCTTGTCCATGGAATCATCACCACTTTCCATACTTTTCACTTGGTCCCTCCGACTTTCTCACTTACCCCTCCCGCTTTCTCACTTGACCCCTCCCATGTTCTCAATTGGCCCCTCCCACTTTCTCTCTTGTCCCTCCCCTTTTCACTTCATCCTCTCCAATTCCCTCATTCAGTCCTCACTCCTCCCTCAACCCTCCCACTCTCACCTTAGGCAGTTTTCCTTCCCGAGGGAATGATCATAGTCCACTTCCCTGGCTTCTCCAAGATTGATCACTCTGATCGGCTTAGCTGATTGGTGGGATTTGAAGTAGCTGAGGTTGCGATTGCGTAACACAAACCACCTCTTTCTCCATGACTACCAGGATGAGAAGCCATGGTCAACAGTTCAATATCCACCTCATTGACTGTGTGCATGTGTGTGTGGTGTGTGGTGTGTGTGTGGTGTGTGGTGTGTGTGTGTGTGTGAGGGTGTTTGTGTGTGTGTACACATGCGTGTGTGTGGAGCAACTCACCTTGATGATTCTTCCTAACTTTGTGAGGTAACCTTCTTTAGATCCAACCTACAGCAAGTGAACTTTGGAGTGGAATTATTAGTGTATGTGTCCGTGTGTGTGTGTGTGTGTGTGTGTGTGTGTGTGTGTGTGTGTGTGTGTGTGTGTGTGTGTGCGCATGCGTATGTGTGTGAGTGTGTGCATGTGCGTGTGTGTGTGTGTGTGTGTGTGTGTGTGTGTGTGTGTGTGTGTGTTTGTATGTGTGTATGTCCATATGTATGCGTGTGTTTCCATGTGTGTATGTGTGAGTGAGTGTGCATGTGAGTTCAGATAATTTGTGGGTATGCACACACACACACTTATTACTGATATTTCCAGCAGTGTGGTAGATACATTATACATTTCAAACACATGGGTGGTGTATGAGACCACTCACTGCTAACATTCTTCCCATAGTTTCCCCCCTTGATTGGGAGAGACCAGCCACACCTCTTCCTTGATGAGTAGGGTTTTCCTCCTCATCAGAATAGGCATCCGACTCCTCCATTCTGTTCATAGCGTGGTACGTGATCCTCACATACGCATGGGGCTCGCTGATGAATCTGGTGTAGGGGGTCTTGAGCGTTACCATGGTGCCTGGGAGGGGAGGGGAGGAAGATTGATGCAAAACAATAAAACAAATTCTTTGAATTAAAGAGTCCATTCACACAAAAGACTTTTCCAACATTCAATACTAGTGTTAGGACGATTGTTCAATCAGTCGAAATGAATTTTCACATCAAATCTGATTGTTGTTAGTTGTGCAAACAAATCAATTAATAATAGGAAGTAATTAAGTGAGTACACTAGGAAGCCCCACCCACATTCAATTCATTCGCCCAATGTTGGGTTTGTGTACTTTGGAAACATCTTAAAATGGTAAATCTACAAGGCAATCTGAAGGTCTTCTACAGTAGATTAACCTATTACTATGCAATATAGTAAGTGTTCAGCAATAGTGATAGTAACACAAACACACACACACACGTACACACACACACACACACACACACACACACACACACACACACACACACACACACACACACTGCTACTGTAGATAGTACATTATGTACTGAAATTAACACGTGTATAACGGATTATTATGAATTACCTAGCTGCAGTCTACGTAAGTACAAAATGTACTCTACTCGTGATATCAACAGAACTAGGAGGTACCTTAGGGCAGTAGGGTCCAACATATGAATACATACATGTATACATGCATGTACGCATATATGTATATATGTATACATACATGCATGTACATATGTACATACATGCATGTACATATGTACATACATACGTATACATGCATGTACGCACATATGTATATACATATGTATGTATACATGCATGTACGTGTATATGTACATATGTATACATACATGGGACTAGGGGCTGGGTAATCTTAAACTACACAACAGTAACCACATAGTTTAGAGTGTCTAAATTTGGTTTTACTACAATACCAGGTACCCAGGAGCATATGCATGCACATTGCACACATGTTGTGTACATAATATTATGCATGTACATGAATGCATATATGTACATATGTACGATGATTTCTAGACACACAATAAAAAAGCTAGCGATCTTCTAAAGGGCTCTTAGAAAAACGCATTAAAGCCTATGGGCTATTAACATACCTCCATCTCCTCCAATGACAGGCTGGTCCTGCTCGAAATGACACCTCAACGAATCCAAATTCTTAAAGGAGTGTTCTCCAAACTCATATGATCCATCTCCATTCCTCGTCACAATGAAATGAAGGACAGCTCTCTGACACCTGAAGTTGTGTGCGGATGTTTGAGTTGAATATTACCACAGGTCCTACTGTACACACACTAGTAGAGGTCCTACTGTACACACACTAGTAGAGGTCCTACCGTACACACACTAGTAGAGGTCCTACTGTACACACACTAGTAGAGGTCCCACTGTACACACACTAGTAGAGGTCCTACTGTACACACACTAGTAGAGGTCCTACTGTACACACACTAGTAGAGGTTCTACTGTACACACTCTAGTAGAGGTTCTACTGTACACACACTAGTAGAGGTCCTACTGTACACACACTAGTAGAGGTCCTACTGTACACACACTAGCAGAGGTCCTACTGTACACACACTAGTAGAGGTACTACTGTACACACACTAGTAGAGGTCCTACTGTACACACACTAGTAGAGGTACTACTGTACACACACTAGTAGAGGTCCTACTGTACACACACTAGTAGAGGTCCTACTGTACACACACTAGTAGAGGTCCTACTGTAAACACACTAGTAGAGGTCCTACTGTACACACACTAGTAGAGGTCCTACTGTACACACACTAGTAGAGGTCCTACTGTACACACACTAGTAGAGGTCCCACTGTACACACACTAGTAGAGGTCCTACTGTACACACACACTAGTAGAGGTCCTACTGTACACACACTAGTAGAGGTCCTACTGTACACACACTAGTAGAGGTCCTACTGTACACACACTAGTAGAGGTCCTACTGTACACACACTAGCAGAGGTCCTACTGTACACACACTAGTAGAGGTCCTACTGTACACACACACTAGTAGAGGTACTACTGTACACACATTAGTAGAGGTCCTACTGTACACACACTAGTAGAGGTCCTACTGTAAACACACTAGTAGAGGTCCTACTGTACACACACTAGTAGAGGTCCTACTGTACACACACTAGTAGAGGTCCTACTGTACACACACTAGTAGAGGTACTACTGTACACACACTAGTAGAGGTACTACTGTACACACACTAGTAGAGGTTCTACTGTACACACACTAGTAGAGGTCCCACTGTACACACACTAGTAGAGGTCCTACTGTACACACACACTAGTAGAGGTACTACTGTACACACACTAGCAGAGGTCCTACTGTACACACACTAGTAGAGGTCCTACTGTACACACACTAGTAGAGGTCCTACTGTACACACACTAGTAGAGGTCCTACTGTACACACATTAGTAGAGGTCCTACTGTACACACACTAGTAGAGGTCCTACTGTACACACACTAGTAGAGGTACTACTGTACACACACTAGTAGAGGTCCTACTGTACACACACTAGTAGAGGTCCTACTGTATACACACTAGTAGAGGTCCTACTGTACACACACTAGTAGAGGTCTCACTGTACACACACTAGTGGAGGTCCTACTGTACATACACTAGTAGAGGTTCTACTGTACACACACTAGTAGAGGTCTCACTGTACACACACTAGTAGAGGTCCTACTGTACACACACTAGTAGAGGTCCTACTGTACACACACTAGTAGAGGTACTACTGTACACACACTAGTAGAGGTACTACTGTACACACACTAGTAGAGGTACTACTGTACACACACTAGTAGAGGTCCTACTGTACACACACTAGTTGAGGTCCTGTACAATTACATACATGTTGGTTCTCACTTACTTGACAGAAACACTAAACTTGCTGGGATCTTCCATGTTTGGCCTCATGAGGTATGTCCCTTCCGGTGCATTGTCGATGAGCATGCACTCAGCTGCGTGTCTCGTGAGGTTAGGGTGGTACCAGCTGTAGAGAAAGGACCAGAGCTGCTTAAAAGCAACACAGTGATACTGGAAGGATCATTCCAGCGCTACACGCCCAACAGCTCACACATTATGTGGAAAGTGACAGTAAAGAAGTTTATACTGAGACTGTGTCACACCAATACAATACTCAAGTATTTCCTAGAGCTATTCATCGCTTTACAGTTCGCCGCTACATCATCTATGGACTGAGTGGTGACTTAATTGCTTGGGAAGCGACCTTCTCAGGTTTAATGGCTAATTCTCCCCAATTCAATACAATGAGTGGAACGTAATGGACTCACTTGAGCTCCAACACCGGTTCGTTGTCAGCCTCCAACTGTACTTCGTTCGTACTTCTGGCCATCCCCAACGCTTCTCGAACTCGCTCTTGACTCAGTGGTTGATGGAGAACATCATACACGAAGCGAATTCTCGAGCTTTTGCTGTACGGCCAATTCTGCAAGAACTTCAAGTATATTCCGCGAACTACACCAGTTCAAACAACTATAAAGGAATTTCCCAGCAGCTCTTTCGACTTCAACTTCTTTGTCACCGAGTACAGGACTTACAGGGATCTAAACAGACAATGCTGAAGTGTTCGAAATTAGTACACACTTCTGGTCTATTGGGACAGGTCACTCGGAAGGCGTGAATGCGTGTGACCATATTTGGAGAGTAATTATGCACGCAAAGCACATAATGTGATTATCCGTCGACATTAAAATAACATTGCATAATATTGGAAGATTCGCAAATAATTTCCTGGTATGTATTGATCTATAGTCTAATGTAGAATAGATACATGTGATAACTCGCTTATAAGAATACATAGCTATTTATTGTGTATATATATTGGTGACCAGTCAGGATATTTCATATTGTTTTGCTGTCCACCACGGCCACTGTGGTGTCCATGTGATGTGTCATAGCATACATATCAATGCATGTACACACTCCTGGAAGTGATACAGACCTATTGGTGACCAAAAAGATTATTATGCTTACTCAAAACTCACTTAACCTCCCCATGTAGTGTCCATATCATATATATAATATAATTATACTTTTTATATGTCATCGGCGGTGGAACGGGGGGGGGGGGGGAGGTGGGGCAGTTGCCCCCCGTACTTTTTAAGGAGAAATGTAACATTACATAGGACACAGGAATCACACATATACATATTAGTATAATTTTGAATGAGCCTTGGTGTTACGAACATATGTATAACATTTACTGAACACTGAAGTGAAGGAGTGGCTAGTATATGCTAATTTGGTGACTTAGTGTTCTGTACTGCACGTGCACTGGACCACCACCCCCCTAAGATTTTTATGTTCCACCACCACTGACATACAAATGTATAATGCTATGTACCATATGGACACCAGAAAGAATATTTGATCGGTGACAAAATGTATGTTTTCTGTTATCGGAAGGACTGTATTGGTTCCAGGAGTGTGTCTGTGCATTCGTATTTGAGCTATGATGCATTATGTGCACACAGGAGAGGCCGTGGTGACAAGTACAAAAATTGACATTTTTATGCATGTCACCACGAGGCCTGTAGCACATGTACACTCAGGACAGTTTGTATGCATCCGAAGTTGTATTGGTGAGTTCGGCATGGACACTGGGCAGCCCATGGTGACCAGCAGCGGAATGTGAAATAACGTGAGTGAACACCACAAGGTGTAATACACTTATATTGGAATGTACATTCCAATATCAAAGGAGGTGTTATATGGACCTCTTGGTGACTAGCCAGGTGATTTCATACTTTGTTGCTGATTACCATAGGATACCCAGTGTATAGCTTGTATAGTAATTATTCTTGACCTGTTTGCAATATTATAGCACAGGTGTCAACTATGCAAATATTATTCCAGGCACCATGCATCATGTAGATAACACCTATGTATATCAGCTATATTGTTATAATGCATTTTTCTTGTCGTGTATATAATAGTACATATATTAGGTGCTAACTGACAAAGGATGGTGTCATATATATACAGCATTCAAAACACTATGCAGATTAGATATGCACATTGTCACATGTGCATGCATGTGTTTTCAATTAAAACAAATTAATGCTACATTATAATTCATCCATTATATAATTTACTCGATTTAGAACTATAGAGATATTCAAGATTATAAAATCCACAATCCCACACAAACAGTGGTGAAGATTACAGATTGAAACTGATGAAAACATTCTACCATGAGCATAAAGGCAGATACATGTAACATTTTTCACAGTGATGCAAACTTTTACAGGTGGGAGATAATTGATGAAAATATGATGATTTAAATAGTAATGTTGAATCATTGAATTAACAGGAAAATTATGACTGCTGCATGCATATGATGAAAATTGTAGTAAAGAATTACGTATCTGATTCAAGAAATTTTCCAATCATTCGACCATTTATAATATATCATGGCCTTAAACTTGAGCTTGACACTTCATTTTTAGACATTTTGTTTTTATAAGTTTCACTTGCTTCTTCAACATGCCTTATCAAATCAACATCGTTGGCCATTTCGGCTACCTCTTTAGCCAGCTTGTAGCCAGTGGGTGTATCTGACTTAATCCAATATTTGATAGCTGGTTGCATGTAATTTTTCGCTTTTTCTTTGTTTCCCCCAAGGTGATGGAGAGTAAACCAGAGATGGTTGTGAAAGGCCAATCGTTTAGCATTGTTACCTTGAAACAAAATACGACGGTCCACTACATTCAATGTGTCTTTTGCCCGTTGCAAAATCTGGTAAACCTGCGGATCTTCCACAGTTGCACCTCTCGAAATCTTGTCTTTAGCAATGCGCAAATGGATGTCAGCCTTTCCCATGGCAAGTGCGTTTCTTCTACAATCGCTGTACCAAGGTGGCAACGCTCTGAACATTGACATACATTGACTGTACACCTGGTCCAGCTGTTTCACCACTGCATCCGGAATAGGATCTTTCTTCCCGCCATGTTCGAGGAAGAGTATCCATCCATGAGTCCACAAGGTAAAAAGAACGGCCAGATCGCAGATACTTGCAGAATGTTGAAGAGCTACCATAATATGATATTTTGCTTGTTGGATATTTCCAGCATGAGCATGCATGGACGCAATGTGAGAATGAACAGTTGCGCTAACTATCTCATAGTCGGTGCACAATCCCTGCTCATTCATAGATAGGATATCGTATAACAAATTGAGTGAGATATCCGACTCAGACCAAACAGTAAGACCAGCATCAGCTGCGACCACCTTCAGATCCAGGGGAATCCCCTCATGGTTAGCTCTGAACATACTCACGATCTGTTCTTCTGCACCCAGACTGTCCACCAATTGTTTCTGCATAAATGAGCTGTAGACTTCCATTCGTACTACATTCTTGAGCACTCCTGTTGCAAACGTCTTGTGAGGATGACCACGAGTGGGAGATACACCGCGTAAACGTAAACTACGTAAATAAGCATAGAGTTCTTTGAACTCTTCACATTCATCATCCAAGTCATCCTCTGGACACTCAATTGACCTGGTCTCCCAGGTATTACGGAATATGCTCAGAGATCCCTCATCTAAGGATCTTCGCTCATCTGCAGCCTGAAACACTGTACCTGATGTATTGTCGCTACCAGTATTAGGGGTATTATTGGGATCTTCGACCAGAAAGACTTTGCCGCGCCCGAGAGAAGGATTGTTAACAACAAGTGATCTACAACGGGTATCTTCTACCTGTTGAGGTGTGGACAAGGGGTCCGAATCTTCGTCAACCTCACAAACGCCCAGTGGTAGACTGGGTTCGAGCGATGGTAGAAGTCCTTCAAAATTCATCTCTGCCTCCAGACGAAAAGGCAACTGAACCGAGTGAATCTGAATTGTTTTCTTCAGTCCTTTATCACACATAACTGTAGAGATGCGTTCGGATCCCGTGCATTCAGGTTACGTTCGTTACAACGGCTAAAATATTTCCATAAACTCGATCGAATAATTTCGACAAATTTCACTTGAACCGTGCATTTTGCCCTCAATAAACCCCTGTTGACATGAGTCAGCACTACTACGTACGTACAGACATTGAGGTTCCGGTCAAATTACTGAGGTGTCGCGTCTACCGTATGGTTCAGGTGACGTCGTCAACGTACCGTATACCGTTCAGCAATGCGAGAGCGATCAATCGTCATCGTTACTGTATTAATTATTGTATACACAGTCATAATAATAATATAATATCATATATAATACATACAGTATAATAATATTATATAATTAATTTTATTAAAAACGCCTTGCATGCTTCACTATTGACTGGCAAGAGGGATGCATAATTCATGTGGCACTTAAGGCTGGTGTCATATATATATATATATATATATATATATATACAGCATCCAAGACACTATGTAGATAATAAATATGCACAACGTCACATGTACATGCATGTGATTTCAATTAAAACAAAATATAAATATAATTCATTCATTATTCACTCAATTTATAGGATTATAGAGATAATAGTATATTCGAGATTATAAAATCCATGACTCCATACAAACAAGCAGTGGTGAAGATTACAGATTAACACTGAAAACATTCTACCATGAGCATAAAGGCAGATACATGCCACATTTTTCACAGTAATGCAAGCTGTTAAAGGTGGGAGATAAGTGATGAAAATTTGATGATTTAAATAGTAATGTTGAATCATTAAATTAACATGAAAATTATGGATGTTGCATCTGATGTTCGAAAACTGTAGTAAAGAATTACATATCTGATTCACGAAATTTTCCAATCATATATATCATGGCTTTATGGGCTTGACACTTGCTTTTTAGACATTCTGTTTATATAAATTTCAGTTGCTTCTTCAACATGCCTTATCAAATCAACATCGTTGGCCATTTCAGCTACCTCTTTAGCCAGCTTGTAGCCAGTGGGTGTATCCGACTTAATCCAATATTTGACAGCTGGTTGCATGTAATTTTTCGCTTTTTCTTTGTTTCCCCCAAGGTGATGGAGAGTAAACCAGAGATGGTTGTAAAATGCCACCCTGGTTGCATTGTTACCTTGAAACAAAACTAGGCGGTTTAATGAATTCAAGGTGTCCTTTGCTCGCTGCAAAATCTGGTAAACCTGCGGATCTTCCGCAGTTGCACCTCGTGAAATCTTGTCTTTAGCAATGCGCAAATGGATGTCAGTCTTTCCCATGGCAAGCGCATTTCTTCTGCAATCACTGTACCAAGCTGGCAACGCTCTCAACATTGACATACACTGACCATAAACCTCGTCTAGCTGTTTCACCACTGCGTCTGGAATAGGGTCTTTCTTACCAGCATGCTCAAGGAAGAGGATCCATCCATGGAACCACAAGGCAGGAAGAATAGCTGGATCACAGATGTTTGCAGAATGCTGAAGAGCTGTCAAAACATGATACTTTGCTTGGGGGATATTTCCAGCATGGGCATGCATGGACGCAAGGTGAGAATGAACAGTTGCGCTGACTATCTCATAATCTGTGCACGTGATGACTCAAGTAGACCAGACTGAGCAGCCAGATGTAATGGTGTATTCTCATCCTACACAGCATTGAAACGTGTGAACACACACACACACACACACACACACACACACACACACACACATGCATGCATGCACACACACGCACACACAAACACACACACACACACACACACACACACACACACACACACACACAAACACACACACGCACACACACACACACACACACACACACACACACACACACACACACACACACACACACACACACACCTTGTCCAACAGACACACAGACGGATGATAAACATAACTCTTGTCACCACCAAATCGAAGGCATTCGTTCAGGAAAAGTTTGTGCTCGAACCTGCCTATATCAGAGGCGTGTCGTTGGAAGGACTGGATCCCACTGTTTATTTGGATTGAAGTTCTTCTGCAAGTGGGCTGACATATCGGATTCCGAAGACTGCATTTTCCGAAGGATCTCTTCTTCTCCAGGTAATTTTCATTTGGATTCCTTCTTACTGTCATCTTTCCGTTCTTCTTCGGTTAGTAAAAACTGAAAGAACTTCGTTTCCACTGCACCCATCTGCAGTACGCACTGATCATTAGAATCTGTCACGAGTCTTTAGGTAACATAATGTCATGATGTGTTCTTACACGTAACTGAAACAGTGAATTTATATTATATTTTATATTGCGCAAAAAGATGGCCGATTTCAAAAGGCCGAGAATTAGAAATTCGGCTAGAATTCAAGCGAAACGGCTTCGCCGAACTCTATATCTCCAGCGAAGGTTTTTACAAACCTAAAGTAGACGTCCAAGGATTTTGAGTGCTGAGGAAGGCTTCTGCGACTCCACTTTTATCATTTTTATCAATTTTCACACTTAGGGCAACTATAAATAGCGCAGATACTAATAATAAAATAGATAGGTCACGGTAGCCGGTTGGTCAGCCGGTTGGTCAGGTGACACGACTCTAGGCTCCAGGTCGCGGGTTCGAAACCTCAAAAGGACGGTTTTTTTCTCTGAAAAAAAAGAGCTCACTTCCTGGTGGTCAGTCGCAATACTCTCTACAAAGAACCGTAGGGGGGAGCTTTGGGACTCGCGGCTGACCTCCCAGCTAGAATAGTGTCTTCTGCATTCGCGGAATGACCAAGTACACAGTATCTGTGGAAAGTCCCTATAAAACCGACCATGGGTTTGTTCGACCCCGAGTGGGTGACCTTTTTTTTTTTTTTTTTTTTTTTTTTTTCAACTCAAACCACCAACTGTTACAACTGTTGTTATAACCATCATTACAATGTTGTATGCATCATTATACAATCACTATTAACCGCTCGGTAATTAGATATGCAAACAATATTGATATTACGCGCGTAAATTCCAATTTTTTTATTTATTTATTTATAATATTAAACAAAAATATATATGTAAATTGTTGTAAATTATATTACTAATATAATTATTCATCAAATTAAACTATTACACTTTACTTAAAATGAGCATGCATGTTGATAAAGTCACAAGAAACATGTTTCATTATTTATAATACATAGAGTACAGAATATGATGTTCCTGTGAAATGCATGCAGTTGTGTTCATTAGGCACTGCTGGTTGCACAGGCATACATACAGAGGTATTAATTTATGCATGATCAGAGGTGTTAGTGATGAGGAAATGTTCACTTGAAATCTGTTAGGAAGTCGTCATCAAACTGCTGGTCCATCTGGAAGGCTGAACCTCCTTAATGCAAAATTCTATGCCTGTATTCTTTCTTGACCTGTTAGCAATATTATAGCACAGGTGTCAACTATGCAAATATTATTCCAGGCACCATGCATCATGTAGATAACACCTATGTATATCAGCTATATTGTTATAATGCATTTTAAATTTCATATTGTGTAATAATATAATATTATAATAGTAAATCCTAGTACTATTAGGTGCTAACTGACAAAAGTTGGTGTATATATTATTATAATATATATACAGCATCCAAAACACTATTCAGATTAGATATGCACATGGTCACATGTACATACATGCATGTGTTTTCAATTAAAACAAATTAATGATACATTATAATTCATTCATTATAATTTACTCGATTTAGGATTATAGAGATATTCGAGATTATAAATCCACGATTCCACACAAACAAGCAGTCAGTGTGGTGAAGATTACAGATTGAAACTGATGAAAACATTCCACCATGAGCATAAAGGGAGATACATGCCACATTTTTCACAGTAATGTAAACTGTTACAGGTGGGAGATAATTGATGAAAATTTAATGATTTAAATAGTAATGTTGAATCATTGAATTAACATGAAAATTATGGATGTTGCATCTGATGTTCGAAAACTGTAGTAAAGAATTACATATCTGATTTAAGAAATTTTCCAATCATATATATCATCATGATGGCTTTATGGGCTTGACACTTGCTTTTTAGACAATTTGTTTTTATAAATTTCACTTGCTTCTTCAACATGCCTTATTAAATCAGCATTGTTGGCCATTTCGGCTACCTCTTTAGCCAGCTTGTAACCAGTGGGTGTATCCGACTTAATCCAATATGTGACAGCTGGTTGCATGTAATTTTTCGCTTTTTCTTTGTTTCCCCCAAGGTGATGGAGAGTAAACCAGAGATGGTTGTAAAATGCCACCCTGGTTGCATTGTTACCTTGAAACAAAACTAGGCGGTTTAATGAATTCAAGGTGTCATTTGCTCGCTGCAAAATCTGGTAAACCTGCGGATCTTCCGCAGTTGCACCTCTCGAAATCTTGTCTTTAGCAATGCGCAAATGAATGTCAGCCTTTCCCATGGCAAGCGCGTTTCTTCTGCAATCACTGTACCAAGCTGGCAATGCTCTCAACATTGACATACACTGACCATAAACCTCATCTAGCTGTTTCACCACTGCGTCTGGAATGGGGTCTTTCTTACCAGCATGCTCAAGGAAGAGGATCCATCCATGGAACCACAAGGCAGGAAGAATAGCTGGATCACAGATGTTTGCAGAATGTTGAAGAGCTGTCAAAACGTGATACTTTGCTTGGGGGATATTTCCAGCATGAGCATGCATGGATGCAAGGTGAGAATGAACAGTTGCGCTGACTATCTCATAATCTGTGCATAATCCCTGCTCATTCATAGATAGAATTTTGTAGAAGAGTTGAAGGGAGGTATCAGAGTCGGATAAGAGAGTGAGACCAGCATCAGCTGCAACCACCTTCAGATCCAGGGGAATCCCGTCATGGTCATCTCTGAACAAACTCAGGATCTGTTCTTCTGCACCCGAACTATCCTCCAAATGCTTCTGCATATGTGAACTGTAGACTTCCATTCGTACGACATTCTTGAGCACTCCTGTTGCAAACTTCTTGTGAGGATGACCACGAGTGGGAGATGCACCGCGTAAACGTAAGCCATGCAAATAAGCATACAGTTCTTTGAACTCCTCGCATCCTTCATCTGTACATGTGCCAAAGTCACCCTCGGTACATTGAATTTGACTCCATCGAGTAGTCCGAGACCAATCATCTTGGAACCCTCGTTTGTTTAAAGGCAGAGAAACTGTACCATCGCTACCAGTACTGGATACAGTACTATTGGGATCTTCGACCAGAAAGACTTTGCCGCGCCCGAGAGAAGGGTTGTTAACAACAAGTGATCTACAACAGGTATCTTCTACCTGCTGGGGTGTGGATAGGGGCTCCGAATTATGGTCAGTTTCGCTCTCTCCCAGCGGGAGACTCACTTCGAGGGCACTGGATTCTATTAGGCGCGCTAAGTTCTGTAGTCGAGAACGTGATGACTTCTTCAGAGCGCTGAGAAAGGCTTTGTAAGCATTGGTCTTGTGTAGCTTTAACAGAATGTGTTGGACACTTTTGAACGGAGTAAGGCTGGCACTGAGAAGGGCCTCCCTCAATTCTAAGTCAAGGAAGCCGACCTGTCCGAGCGCTGGCAAAATTCCTTCAAGTTCGGCCTCCAGAAGATAAGACAGTAGAATCTCGTAAATCTGAAATGCTTTCTTTAGTCCTTCATCACACATAGCCGTTGATATGTTGTCTCATTAGAGTTTGTAGCCTCATTCAATTCGTAGTTCAAAAACGTCGGCGTACCTCGATCGCCATGATGTTTACGTCGCACATATAGACTACACACTACAATGAATTCGAATTACAGTACTGTATTCATGTTCACTCAACGACTAAGAGTGCATGATTAATTAACCCTTGTATTTTGACCTCGGTACCTCCCCGTCACCATGAATTCGCATGACTCAGCAGTGACTCATATTTCTCCTCACCTGCATGCGTCCGAGCACACCTTGTTTCCTCCCGTTGTAACACATGCACACACAACAATTAAAAACCAAAAAAAAATTGAATTATGGTCTTCTCCCTTATATGTACATGTACAGGACGCTGCCCCCACATGCAGGAATACTACTACATGTACATGTAATGTCACGGAAAACCATCAATTCGAAAAGAAAGGAATTGTGGACATTGTGTGTTAGGGTGGTTAAAACAAAATGTGTAACAATATTATTATTATAATTATGCAATCGCAAACAATAAGCATAATTGATGTTTAAAATCACCCACTAGTATCGAGCTCATACATTTTCCCCATGTTTGCTCATGTTATGTCAATGCAGGATGCTTTGAGTTGCTTAAGGAACATGTGAACACAGAAATATCGGCTGGGTATATTAATATGATACTATATACCCACATGCATGTACTCATACATGCAGAAGACATACACACCTACTTCACATCACATGTTGAAGCATTAATTTTGCTGGTGTTACCAGTAACTATGCATACTGCATTACATACGTACACACTGATATAAAATTAATGGGTGTTAAAATTGGGGCATATAAAAATGCACATGTGTATTGTTTATTACATCACACGTTACAAACAGCTTTTTGAAACAGCACAAATACATACTGCTCATTGTATCACAAGTTGTTGAAAAGTGCTTCTTTGGCCATTGTGAATATGATCGAGGGCTTCAGCAACCTTTTGCTGTTTTCTGTACTCGTTGTGACAAGTTATTATCTCCGGACATTACAGCTACTTCCGTTGCCAGCCGATACCCTGTGGGAGAGTCCAATTCAATCCAGTAATTAACGGCAGGTTCTGAGAATTTACTAGCTTCTTTGCTGTTCCCCCTCAGGTGATGAAGAACGAACCATAGCTGGTTGTAAAAAGCGAGGCATGCGATGGAATTGTCCTGAGTGAAGCTTTTGTTATCCACTGAGTTGAGAGTGTCCTGGGCTCGCTGTAACAGCTGATATACTTCGGGATCACTGGCCTTAGCTCCTTTGTCAATCTTATTCTTAGCAATTCGTAAATGGATATCAGCTTTTCCCATTCCAAAATTTTTCTTCCCATCACAGTACCATTTGGGCAGCATTTTGAGTATTGACATACACTGACTGTACACATGGTCCAGTTCTCTTTCGACATATGCAGGGATGTTACCATGGCGATCGTGTTCCAGGAAGAGGACCCATCCATACGTCCACAAAGCGTCAACGACAGCTGGATCACAGATTTGCATGGCAAGCTGTAGTGCTAGTGAGGTGTGGAATTTTGCCTGGGGCAAGTCCCCGAAATGGGCGTGTATGTTGGCGATATGGGAATGGATGTGAGCTGAGACGATCTCATAGTTGTCACAGCAACCACGTTCACTCGTAGTGAGGGCTTCGTACAAGAGCGGCAGGGCACACTTTGATGTTGAGAATCGCGTTAATCCAGCATCCATCATTATGAATTTCAGGTCAGGCGACAGGGCCTCCTCGGTGCTGTTGAGTGCTTTCTTTACCATTTCTTCCGAAGACCTACTGTCCTTCAAGCACATTTTCCTCATATAGCTATACAGCCCACCTCTCTTTCTTGACTTCAGGTCACCGGTTGCATATTTCATTCCAGGGTGGGTGTGGCAAGGGGAGGGGCCTTGAATGCACATACTCCACGGATAGTTCCACACTTGTACCAGGTCTGTACTCAACTCGCCATACCATTTCGAATCTGGAACTTCCACGCGATCAGGTGTGTCATACCGTTCATCTTTATTATCTCCAATGGCCTCTCTGAAAATTTTCAAAAACCTGGCCATGGACGGGTTAGTCAGGTTCTGGTCGGAATGATTCCCTAATGGCAAATTGTCTTCTTTGCGAACATCTTCGCAGTATTGACAAGGGACAAGTAGAGCACGTTCTCTACCTACGCCAGGACAAGTCCTCTTTCTTGGAGGCGACGGCGGAGGGGAATATCCCCTCGAATTGGCTATAGACGCGATATCCTGATATGTGGCGGCAAAGTCCTTAATTTTAACCGCCAAATTTTCAAGACGGTCAATGAGCGATATCTCCATCGCCTCCAAGAAGCACTTATACAGCTATGCTTTGTGTAGTTTCGTGATGACATGCTGCGCTCTCAGTTGGGAGGGAAGACTGGGGTTAAGAAGCGTCTCCCTCAATTCCACGTCAAGGAACCCGGCCTGTCCGAGCGCTGGCAAGAATCCGTCAAGGTCAGCCTCCAGAAGAGAAGACAGTTCAATCTCGTGTTTTAGAAATGCTTCCTTCAGTTTTTCATCGCACATCGTCTGGCTCTGGTTACTCTTACGACATATAATATTTCTTCGAAAAGTCGTATACCAAGCTCAACTTCTGGCCTATAGCTATGATGTCCAGGTCGTTCAAAAGGTTACTAACAGACTGACTGTTTACAACCTTCGAATTCGGGTCCTCTCCCCACAATGCATGAGTCAGCAAATTTTTCAAGGGAATTTATCATTTCGAGTACGTATACACCGTGTAAACTTGATCCCATGACGTACGCGTCAAGAATCTGTAGTACACATAATGGGTGTAGATTATATCCGTCTGTCTATAACTTCTTCCCTTCTTCAATCCACTGCAGTCTACTGTTCAGATGTGAGTGGACATGTCCATACATACTCTCATGTCATCTCTGTGTCATGTGATGCAACACTAAGTACTGTACGCACACAGTACATGGTTCTCAATGATAAAGTCCAATATTACTTATGTACATACAAAGAAAATAAGAATCTCGAAATATCACAGATCTCAGATAATGGAAAAAAATAAAAATGAAAAAATACACATTCACATCACAACACATTCGACCCATAAAACATGACATGTACAAACAGTAAATACACACAGTACAACCACAAATGTACACACAAACACAGGAAGTGATATGTATGTATGTAAGTACATACATATGTACATATGTATGTATGTATGTATTAACACACACAAACTGTCACGATGGTTTCTTTGTTTTAGAACGGATCTTTGACACTCCTGATTTCTCCTTACCCTGGGGGGCTTTCGGGGGCACATACTGAAAGTAGCTGAATTTCCACGGCTGCGATATCCCTTGGGACACCCTCAGGTTAACCAAGTCCTTCCTCATGTTCTTGTTGTGTTCACCTCTTCTCTTCTTCTCCTCTTCCTCGGCTAATCTCCTTTGTCTCTCTTCCTCCTCGAGCTGTGTGAGCCTCTCCTTCTCCCTCTGAATGGACTGCAGTTCGTCTTCCACGGAATACGTCCCAGATCGCCAGCTGTGGTCCATATCGCGAGGACCATGACACGGCTCCTTCGAATCTTTGGAGGCTCCTTTCTTTTTTGAAGATTTGGTGTGCTTCTTGGAGGACGTAGGACCACTGCCTTCGCCATCCTTCAACTTCTTCACCACTTTTGTTTTCTTCTTCTTCTTACCACTAGAAGACTCCTCCTTAGTCTGGTCCTTCGAGTCCTTAGCCTTCTTAGATTTCTTCCCCTTGCCAGACTTCTTACCTTTCCCCTGCGTAGGTATGCATAAGTATGTTCATGTTCATGCACACATCATCATTTTTGGACGAAGTATGGAGATTACATAGAGTAAAAATGTACCAATCACAATTACAATTATTGTAAAACGTATGCACATACATAATTGTAATATTATGTGTACGTATGTACACACAGTGAAATAAATTATTCCCTGTGTTTTACTTGAATTTTTTCAACCACACACACACACACACACACACACACACACACACGCACACACACACACACACACACACACATGCACCACACACACACGTACATACACACACACACACACACACACACACATATGTACACACACACACATACGTACACACACACGTACACACACATACGTACACACAAACACACACACGCACACACACACACACACACACACACACACACACACACCACTGGTGTGTTTACACACCTTCTTGGTTTTCCCTCCTTTCTCTCCACCCCCAGTGGAGCCGACACCCTCAGAGATCCCCTCCTCCTTCATCTTCCTCAGCAGCTCCTCATCCTGAAGAGGGAGTCCCACCGTGCTTCCGCCAGAGAATGTAGTCGCGTCGGAGAATGGAGTCAGTCGATCGGTGGATGCTGCATGAGAGGTCCCCACACCGGAATCAGCATCCCCGCCACTTTTGTTGGAGAGACTGATGTCTGGATTGGATCGAATGAAGCACGGTGTGTACAACAGTGAGACATGCTTGGCAAATACCATGGCTAGTGTCAGACTTGTGTTAATGGACACACCTCACTCAGTCCCTAGCTCACGTACACTATGTCAACCAGTACTGATGGTAAGTACGTACCTCTGATAAGAAGTACGTGCAGTACACCTCACACAGTCCTCAGCTCATGTACATGCTTGTGGCCAGCAGCAGTAGCAACCTTGAAGAACACATGTCTTTAGGCACCCCAATGCAATATTTAAAATTCATTTACAACTATATACGTACGTACAATAGGCGACCACCCCTAAACCACTCAACATTACTTCCCTCTGGACATGTTATCTACGTACGTAGTTGGAACCACATATCCTCACAGCTACCAACATGCAGAGACAAATGAAGGCAGCTCACTGAGAGACGTACCAATGTCCATGATGTGACCCATATCTTCAGCCTTCTCTGTAGATTCCCTGAAGAAATATAGGATATTAATTACAATTACGTACAAGTACAGAAGTAGTGTGAATCCTTGTTAATCCACTTCATCTGTCACAGGCTATCCCAAAACATTGAATACACATACGTACAGTGAATTCTTGTTAATTCCCCACTGCTTTATCCACCAAACCTACCACAATTCCCCAGTACCAAAACATACCAATAAATATCCAGTTTATCCAACAAACTCATTAATCCACCACATTTTTGGGAAATGATAGTGGATTGACAAGAATTCACCACACAGCCACAATTAAAATACGAATGTTGACATACGTACGTACATACAACCACTCCATATGGTAGACCCAAGTACATATGTATCTATGAACACAACTCATTATAGTATGGACCCAAGTACATACATAGCTGGTACAGCAGTAATATATCCACTACAGTGAGTCGTCACTTACTCCTGATTCTTTACTAAATAGTCCAAGTAAAACTTGTTGTAGTGTCCTGGAGGTAGAGTGTCCCTCTCCTGAGTGTGAAGGAGGTGTGTGTGAGTGGGTATACATGTGTCTAGTGTGTGTGTGTGTGTGTGTGCGTGTGTGTGCGTGTGTGTGCGTGTGTGTGCGTGTGTGTGTGTGTGTGTGCGTGTGTGTGTGTGTGTGTGTGTGTGTGTGTGTGTGTGTGTGTGTGTGTGTGTGTGTGCGTGTTTGTGTGTGTGAATGTGTGGGGGGGTGGTGTGTACTTGCATGTGTGTGAGTGTGGTGTGGTAAAACATTAGCATCTACATATACCTACGTACATACATACGTACGTACATACGCACATATAGTTATACATAATATTATACTAAATAAGTATGCATTGTTTGGAGAGCTCTGAAGTACATACGCATAGCCAACCTTCTGTTCTTTCTCATCAAAACCTAGAGCCTTTTCGTTTAGTCTAGTAGTCGTCTTTGTTGTGTCTACCACTTCCCTACACAGACGCTCCCTCTCCTGCAACTCCCGTTCGATCAAATTGCACTTCGATCCGATGATCATGTCCTCAGGAGCAGTGAAGTAGACGTGATGTCCTCGCTTGGTGACGAAGGTCTGGGGTATAGCCACTTCCCTGGTGCGATAGGGTTTGGCCGTCGAACCACACCCATGAGTGGTGGGCCTCAGGAACGGTTTCCCCTGCAAGGAGACCAGAAGAGCACGTATGCAGTAAAGGAGTACGTACATATTGTATATTACATGATATATACATACGTAGATACAGTGAATACTCGTTTCAGGTAATTCTGGTAATTTGCCAATGAGTATTTCACTAGTTCAAAAATGCTACGTCTTTGAGGATAACTACAGTGTGCCAATGGTAATGGTAACCACTGGCAACCGCTTGCTTCCCGTGGGCTGGTCGTTCCCCAGAGATCAGAACTGTTCACCCACCCACCAACACCCATTTATTACTCTAGGTCAAACTGGACCACAGCCCATTAACACCACAACACCTACTTCAGAACCACTTACGAACCACGGCCCATTGACACCACAACACCTACTTCAGAACCACTTACGAACCACTCGAGGTAAGAAGCGAGTCATTTACGCCTCCGCCATCTATCAACAAGTACAGAACAACCGCTGGAAGAACATACTCCTAAGAATGAAGCTCGCTCATTCCCGAAATTATTACTCTCTGTATACCGTGAGGCTGTGCGCATCGGAGGTTGAAGTGGGACCAAATCGTCTCATGGTCCGAGTATAATGTTAGGCTCTAGCCGAGCGGCCGAGTGCATCACTTAAGCAGTTACGTAGTATAGAGAGTCTATGATTTAAGTACCTATACCTAGAATCATACTGTACAAATGGGTTTTGGATCCAGTACGTATGATTGGGCTGCATCTACTTACGGTCAGAGTGAAGGACTTTCCACCATCCAAGCAGTCGAATTCAACTCCTCCTCGAAGCACACCCCTTCCGCCCTTCAAAAGCGAAAGCAAGGGCCCTTCATCTCGGTGGACGAACATCTTACTCTAGTGGTATTTTATTAAGCATAGAAGTGTCTTGAAGTCTATATACTGTCAAAACGCTACAAGTGACAGCGATCGAAGAAGATAATCTTTGCTATCCAGGAGACGCCATTTTCCAAAAATAATGGTTGCCAGGACTATGACGTCATTGTTCCGCACACGGCCGGAAAGAAATCGATGACGTAATTACACCGAGAACAGTGAGAAAATGGCTGACCCAACCAAGAAAGAAATCGCTGCGGTTTTCAAGAAATTGAGGGGACAGGGTCCCAATAAGGTATTTACACATTACTAATCTCTATAGGTCCTTCTTTATATAATTTTTCTTTTTTGGGAGAACTAGTTAAGGATAAATTTCAATCCAACCAATCCTAGCCTTAAGACCACCTATTTCCTCGAACGGTTCAATTTCGGTGACTAGTGTAGTATGTTCACTGGTAGTTCGTCTCCTAGATGATGCTTCGTCCTCCGACTTGTTAACTCCATATACTGTCACCCTCCTCACCTAGATCAGCTGATCACTTTGTATGCATGTATCAGACGTCTATTACTATCGCGTCTAACAATCTGTGAGTATCGTATTGCTGATGATGGCTTGTGGACCCTCCATTTCTTGTTTAGAAGTCAGCATCCTCTCCATCTCTTAATATGTCCAATAGTTCATATCTAGCTTCAGTAATTTAGTGTCTGAGATGTGTGTTTCGTGATGTACAGTAGTCAGCATCCCCTTTACATACATACGTATGTGCTTATGCCTTATCGCTCCCAGTAGTTGTGTACGTATGTACTAATGCATACTGGTACATACTAGTGTATTCTGGTACATACTGAAGCATACCAGTACATACTGGTGCATATTGGTGCCTACTGTTGTATACCGGTGCATACTGACACATACTGGTGCATACTGGTACTTATTGGTGCATACTGGTACATACTGGTGAATACTGGTGCATACCAGTATGTACTGGTGCATAATGGTGCCTACTGGTGTATACTCATGCCCATTGATGCATACTGGTACATTCGTGTTCATAACATATGTACTTTATCTGCAGATGTGTTTCGATTGCAATGCCCTCAACCCCACCTGGGCCTCGGTTACATACGGAGTATTCATCTGCATCGACTGTTCAGCAACACACAGGTCACTTGGAGTTCACTTGTCATTTGTGAGGTACGTACATATGAACGTTGTGATCCATGTACATACGAACGCTGTGATCCATGTACGTACGAACGCTGTGATCCATGTACGTACGAACACTGTGATCCATGTACGTACGAACGCTGTGATCCATGTACATACGAACGCTGTGATCCACGTACATATGAACGTTGTGATCCAAACGTGAATACATTAGTCAAATAATAGTTCCAACAATACAGATTATAGGTTTTTTGTTGGTTTCTGATAGAACACCTTCTTATCTGTAATAGGGGTATTTTAAATTGCTCCCATAACCATGGTAACTTGGTTTGGTGTGGTCAAGGCTCGCTAATGGCATACAACCTAGTTGGCCTAATGCAGTATTGTCCCAACAGGAAAAACTAGTGAAGTTGACTAATTGGAATTAAGTAGCCAACAACAATGGTTAAACTGTAGACTTTGAACTTTGTACTGAAGCCAGAAAAAGCAGTTCAAAGTAGTTGAAGCCTCTTACCTTGGAATATAATCCTCAGATATGAGTTTTCCTCACCTTATTTGTGAGTATGTACGTACCTGTGTACGTATTATAATCTTTTTGTACACATACGTATATTTCACTGTATCAGAGTGTACTCACCCATTGGGATGGGTATGTTTCAATAATGGTTACCGGATAATATACGTGTATGCACTGCGGCACACATATAAGTACATACATACGTACATATGTGTACCACCCGATGCATATACGTATCTGTCTATGTATTATGTGTACCACCCATGTATGTATGTATGTATCTGCCTATGTACGTATGTACGTATGTGTGTGCATAGTGTATACCCATGTCCTTACACACATACGTATGTCCGTATGCTGTATTTGTGTACATACGTATATACGTACTTTCTTGTCTATGTACGTATGTGTACATACGTACGTACATATGTAGATATGTACAAATGTGTATATGTATGTACGTACATACTAATGTGTATAATTACCAGTT
>OZ026551.1:615000-727500 GCA_964020155.1 Chondrilla cf. caribensis | reverse complement strand
AAGGCTGAGCAGCAGATGAAGAACATGGACCCCAGCAAGAAGAAGCAGATGGAGAGACTCGGGATGGGAGTAGGACGTGTAGGGTGAGTCACGTGACTGTCACATGACTGTACAGTGTAGTGTCACACTAGAATAATCCTCATCATTTTTTTGCAATTTATGAAGCATTTGTACCGCAGATTAATGAGCTTGGAGATTGATATATGTACTTACGTATGTACGTACATACATTTGTTTGCAATTCTTGGTCATGTGACAGTTGCATGACAATCGCATGACAGTCACATGACAGTCACATGTCTGACGTATCCCACTTCCTTTACAAGCCAACATGTATGCTTCTTCTCAGATCTCAGAGTCACTCAGCCTGGGCTAGTATGGACGTGATAGACCAGCAGGGACCAGTCCCACAGAAGCCCTCGGCCTCCTCCTATAACACGGACAACAGCTTCTTCGACAGGTAGAGGCTCAGCTGTGATGTTCGCCTTCATCAGTTGGTGTCATCGTCTTTGTTGTGTTGTGTAGTTTTTCTAGGTCCGGTGGAAGTGGGTATGGAAGTGGTGGGGGTTACGGTAGTGGGCGGAGCTACGGAGATCCGCCTTCCTACTCTGAACGTCAATTCGGTGGACAATCATCGCACTCATCAGGACAAGGTTATTAATACACAAATAGTGTGTGTGTTAGTGTAGTAATACGTATGTGCAGTAAAGTGTACTTACTGTATAAAATTACATACGTATATGCAATGGCTACTTAGTATTTTGTATAATAGTGAACGTGTACATACAGCACATATGTATGTAATTGTATCAGTACAGTTATTGTTATAACTCATTAAACTACAAGGGACCTACAAAATGAGTTCTTGTTATCAGATGTTTTTTTCTTCAGGATTTGCTTACTATAGTTCGTACACTACTACAGCAAACCAAATTATGCTGAATATCTGGATTGTGTTGAATAGCTACATATTTGCTTTAAGGGTGTTTTTATTAACACGTTTCCACTGTATGTTTATGTCTACATGTTGTTGTTGTTTACTTTCACTCAGAGCAAAAGTTTAGTAAACACAGCGCTTTTGCCGACGAACCTCAAACCTTCTCCTCCTTCTCCTCCAACGAGAAGAGCAGCGGGAGTTCTTCTTCAAGCAGGTACTCCTCGGGGGTGGGGAGTACAGGTGGCTCAAAGTCTGGAGGGTCTTACTCAGTTCCATACAGCGGTGAGGTCTACATGCGTCGTACGTGCGACATACACATAGTACATATACTGTATCTACGTACATATACGTATTTGATTCATTGTGTGTGCTGGTACATGTACTTTGTGTAAGTATGTACGTACATACATATGTATGTACGTATGTGTGTATGTGTGATTGTGTGTATTTGTGCATGTACGTACCTACGTATGTACATGCGTATGTGTGTTTCTTTCTGTGTGCCAGTACATGTACTGTGTGTAAGTATGTACGGTACTTTCAGTAAAAAAACTGAATGTACTACAGGCGTACCCGTACCCATTTTAACCGTACGTAGTCAACACGTCCGTAACCCGTAAATGAGTGACCCGTACTTCTACTGCATTCTTCAGCAAGTGATAATTACTTGAGGTGCAGGTGAAAATGAAAAGTCATAATTCTTGCGCAATGACGGTGTGATTTGATTCCGCTAGACGAAGAAAAATGGATTATTCGACCGATGTATACCAGCAAATGCAAGTGCTAATCTTTCGGAAACAGAGGATTAGCACGGAATATTCGAAATAACATGGTTTTCTAACCTTTTAGACTTACTGCTGTCGCTCTCGGACACTTTTTGCCAGGCAAAGTCTCGTCTCCGCCTTAAACGAGTTCGAATCAACCGAGTGGGATTCTGACGGGGACGATCTTTCCAACAGACGTTACTCTTCTCACGAAAGAAGGGTTCTGGATTTCTTTTACACTTGAAAGGACGCTTGAGGTGTGCATTCCTTTTGATTATCGCTTTCTCTAGAACTGTAACAACCCGTACGTATCCCGTAGGTATCAACACGTAGGTAAACCGTACTTAACACGTCCGTTCATCCGTAGGCAACCCGTAGTACGTTCAGTTTTTAGGGGCTGCCGCAGGCAGCCCCTATATTGTTTTCATTTCAACTTCCGGTATGTAACGCTCGATATATATATATATATATAATATGTGTTCCTACGCGTAACCACAACAATGAATTTATATTATAATTTATATTGCGCGAAATAAAGATGGACGATTTCGAACGCCGACAATTAGAATTTGGGCTAGAATTCGTGTGCTAAAGCTTCGCCGAACGTAAGAACCTCAGCGAAGGTTCTTCTGGACGTAGGAAAGCCTCCAAGTAATTCGAGTGCGGGGGGCGGCAGCCCCACGAGTTTTTGAACTCGAATTACTTGTTTACTGAAAGTACCGTATGTATGTATGTGTGATTGTGTGTACAGTATGTGTGTACATGCGTACGTATTTGTGGTTTATTCTGTGTACTTGTACATGAATTGTATGTACGTACATACGTATGGCGTGATTTTGTGTATGTACGTATTTGTACGTGCAGATGTGTTCATGCGTATATTATTATTATTACTATTAGATATTATAATAATAATAATATATGCATGAACACATCTGCACGTACAAATACGTACATACATATATATATTTATATATATATTATACATATACGTATATACGTATGTGTGGTACATTGTGTGTACTTGTACATACGTATATGTATCATGTGTTCCTCTTCAGACGAGGACTTCAAGAAGAACCGCTACAAGGGATTTGGCTCGGATCAAGTGTTCAGTCGCACCAGAGGAGAGGACGATTTCTCCTCCAACCCAACTAGGTTCACTGGGTCATCGAGTATCTCCAGTGATGACTATTTCGGGAGGACGCCTCAAGGTATGTATGTGCAATGTATATGTGTATTAACGGAATACATGCTTTCATTTGCACATGCACACACACACATACTCACACACATACACACACACACACACACACACACACACACACACACACACACACACTTGAAATGTTGGTACACTTCAAATATATGCTGTATACGTATTTACATACATAACTACTCAATTCACATATCAAAGGCTTGTAGTATGGAAACATTACTTAACCACGTCACATTCACTTTGGTACTCACTAATAAATCTCTACTTTAAGCACTGTACATAACGTGAAGTGTGTATGTATGTACATATGTACCTGTATAGAATGTGTATTCACGTACTGCATGTGTTTTGTGTCCTTAACCCTCCTTGGCCTCACATCAGGTGGTGGCGGTAGCAGTGGAGGTGACTCGGGGTACACCCAGATCAGGGAGGGCGTGTCCAAGATGAAGTCCAAGGTGAGAGAGCCCAGCACAGACTGCTGTCTGGGAGCACGGTGTGTGGGGGGAGGGGTGTGGTGGTGTCCACATCCACAATCCAAATTTGTAATTGGACTTAGGGATGAAACACACAGACACACACACACACGCATGCACGCACACACACACACACTCACACACACACACACACACACACACACACACACACACACACACACACACACACACACACACACACATTTTGTGGCCATCCACACCATCTTTGTATTAGCGTGTACTTTTAAAGATGCTGCAGACTCTCATCACTCTTAGCTGTGTAATACTCTCAGTCCAGGAAGGCAGTGGTTCAGGCGTCTGTACAGGTGTACATGTCCCATGACCAAGTCTCTTTATTGTGAAATTATAATTGTTCTTCTTTTTCTTTTTCTTCAGCTCTCTGATATGATAGGCTCCATCCAGGATCGTTACTATAGAGACAATTGATTACCTGCAGAATAAGGTTAAATTGAAATCAACATCATCTTACTCTTATTAATTACCACAACCTGCATACCTACATTACGCATATATTAAATCTACGTGCAATAATTCTAATTGTGTTAATTAGTTATAAGTATCTATCGTTATTTTATTTATTATAATTCTCTTCAAGTTTCCCATTCTTAAATATGCTAATTGTTATAATATCTAATTGATACTCTGCATAACACGCACACACACACACACACACACACACACACACACACACACACACACACACACACACACACACACACACACACACACACACACACACACACACACATGCACACACACACACAACACACAAAACACAACACGCACACACACACACACACACACACACACACACACACACACACACACACACACACACACACACACAACACACACAGCACACAACACACACACGCACACACACACACACACACACAGCACTGAACTGTAAATATATTATTATGTTGACATTTATAGTACAAGCTGTATATTAAGTAGCAAAAAATTAATGTCAAAATTTATCACAGCAGCCTATCTTGTGTGCAGGTGATGCATCATAGCTCAAATATGAATGCATGGACACACTCCTAGAACTAGTACGGTCTTTCTGATAACAACAAAGATGCTTTTTGTAGTTGAACAAAATTCTCCCCAGTGTCCATATGCCACATATTATAATGATGCATATACTTTTGTATGTACATTCGAATATAAGTGTAATATGCCTTATGGTGCATGTGTACACAGCTCGTATTTCACACTCATGTTGATTCATATGCATTCCATGAGAACTTCTAATTATATATTGACATCCAACAAGGAAAATATTATAGTCCCATAACGGATGGCCTTCTATAGATCAGTAACGAAGGAATTTCATAGACGAAACTTGCAGGAAACACGTGACGTCTGGAGTATCATTCTTGTGGTTTATATTATCAAGTTCATATCAGATTTCAAAGGGTGTGTAACATGCCTTTTGCCCCAGGGTACGTGTACACAGCTCGTATATCACATGTATATTGATTTATATACATTCTGTGAATGCTTTTCATTATATACTGGTATCCAACAAGGAAAATATTGTAGTCCCACAACGGATGGCCATCTAGATCGGTAAGGAAGACATTTCAAGTACTTCCAGCCTTAGTTTTGAGATCCTTTCTATACAAAACTGATCACAGGATCATTTGTAAGAGTTGTGAGAGTGAAGTGATAACCAACTGTCTGATTCAAGACTGTAAGATGGCTGTTGTAGTATCGGGTGCAGTATTGTTGGGGATTGTATTCGCCATTCTCGCTCTTCACATCTCTGCTGCTGTTAAAATCAGAAGATTACAAGAAAAAGAGTTATGTCTAGGTCTGCCTACAATCTTCTTCACTGGGAGCAGTACCATATCTCTCTCTGCCTGCGTACAAGTATGTCGATATCTTACCCTTGCTGTAATTGGGCCAAACTCAAAACTGAGTACTTTGTGGTATATTGCTGATAGTGTGTGCGGATCAGTATATGTCTGTCATATTGCTGCCCTGGTGATGTATCTGTGTTACTTCATGTACACTTATGTGACGGATAAAAGTGAAATAAAGAACAACTCAGCTATAATCAGTGTAGAAGATGAAAACTCGTCATCCTCCTGTTCCAATTGGAAATCACCCCATACTTCCAGGCATTTTCAACCTCCAGCATCTCCCCAAACTGTGCATCCTGCTGAACATCAGCCTGTGACTGTGGACACCTACAAACAATCTTCTTCCCATTCTGATGCAACTTCACTCACCTACTTCTTCACAATCTTGGTCACGGCTGGCTTAAATTTATACTTATTCTCCCTCATCAAGGAGTATCATACAGCTTCTCCAACAACATCTAACCCAATTCACCTCTGGATTGTGAAAATTCTAATGTTAATTTCAGGTGCCATTCAATTCATTGCTGTCAACTGTTTTGGCCTCGATTCTTCCTTTGCGTGTAAAGCTAGCATAATGTTAAGCTGCTTTCTGATCTTCCTCAACATCTCCATCCCTTTTATGTGTGAGTACCAGTGTCATAAACTGCTCCGCATGTTGTCATTGTTTGGAATGTTCAATGCACCCCTCACATCATATTATTTGGCTATTGACCACATTTAACGAAATTATACGGACTAGGATTGTAACAATTTTATTTCAAACATTGACAAATATCATTCATTGTGTATCTACTGTAAGTATATGCATAAATTAATACATCAATGTTTGTAGTAATTATAACTAGCTTTAACATTATGACCTCTAGGAGGCACAAGCGTGATTGCATAAACCTGTCTGTACTATGTGTTACATCATTGTTTAGTCTCCATGAGTATCCATTAGTAGTGTATGAGTGATTGTAGTTTATTAATCTATTGTAGCTGTCCTCTTAATAATATATCTTTCAGTGTGCATTATTTAGTGAGTATAGTACCTGTACCTACCAAAGTGCAATTGTATAATTATTAAATTTGAACTCGAAAGTTGACTTGTTGAATGTTGTAGTCAGTGAATCACAATATTCAATTACCTCGCTAATGCTTGGTAATAAAAGTTTGCTTGTCTGCATCACCTTCAATTATGATTTGGTCTATTAATGTTGGAGAAATACTTGAATCACTGCTCATGTGACTGTACTTTCCACACCATTGATGCTTCTTGTTAGTAAATCAATAAGTCCCGGGTCAATTTTAGTTTAGCATATCCATGTGCATGTGTACTAACATGAGATTGATTGAAGGGCGTGTCCAAGATGAAGTCCAAGGTGAGAGGGCCCAGCACAGACTGCTGTCTGGGAGCACGGTGTGTGGGGGGAGGGGTGTGGTGGTGTCCACATTCACAATCCAAATTTGTAAATGGGACTAGGGATGAAACACACACACACACACACACGCACACACACACACACACACACACACACACACACACACACATGCACGCATGCCGGCATGTACACACACACACACGCACACGCACACGCACACAACACATACATACACACGCACACGCACGCACACACACACACATTTGTGGCCATCCACACCAACTTTGTATAGTATGTGTACTTTAAAGATGTTTGTTTTAAAGACGTCGACCGACCATTTAACGTACATTTAGATAGAGGAAGGTGATAACCGATCACTGTAAGAAGAACGATCGACACTCTAATGTGTAGTAAGTGCAAAACGATCCAAAACTCGACTACTTATCAACACCACGAATATCATCACTCGATTTTGAGCTGTCCTCACTCTTCGAGGCAGATTCCAACGCCGCCAACCTTTTCAGAACAACGTATTCTTCGATTTGAACGGCCTTCAATACAGCCCTAGTACCGAGACATCTCAAAAACGAACGAATTTCAACGTCGACCGTCCATTTCACGTACATTTAGATAGGCGAAGGTGATAACCGTTCACCGTTGACCTCTTGTGACCTCATCATTGTGGGCTGTGGGCGTAATCCAGGAAGGCAGTGGTTCAGGCGTCTGTACATGTGTACATGTCCCATGACCAAGTCTCTTTATTGTGAAATTATAATAATTATTGTTCTTCTTTTCTTTTTCTTCAGCTCTCTGATATGATAGGCTCCATCCAGGATCGTTACTATAGAGACAATTGATTACCTGCAAAATAAGGTTAAATTGAAATCAACATCATCTTACTCTTATTAATTACCACGAACCCGCATACCTACATTACGCATATATTATTATTATTATTAGATATTACAGTGCTTTGGTAGGGTTTCCCCAAAACAGCACTACACATATAAAAGTAAACGTATACATACACAGATAACCACTCAGATAAAAATTAAATTAAATAACGAGGACAAACTCCAAGGGAGTGACATAAGAAAGTAGCAGGTACATCGAAATCTACAGTTAAAAGGTGGCTAAACTAACAGATCTTCCCGCAATCTCCACATAGCAATCACTCGCTTGACCACATCATTATCTTTGATTGAATTCAGCACTTCTATTGCAAAGTTCTCATCTGTGACATCCTTTAGGGTAGCTCTTAAAGCCTTTCTCTCCACATCCAATGCCTCACACTCACTGAGGAAGTGGCTAACGTCTCCTACTGCCTTGTGGCACAACAAACACAACCTTTCCCCTCTCTCCTTCTTTTGCCATCTTCCTGTCTCCACCTCTAACTTGGGGCAACCACTTCTAAGTTCTGCCATCAATCGCCTTTGGTTTTTATTTAAAATATTAACAACTCCTCCATCCTGCCATTCCTTATAACCTAAATCACCACACACCCCAGCCCAATACTGTAATTTAGATGACCTATTACACCCTTCTACCCATTCCAATCTAAGCTTTCTCCACATACTATCATTTACCATCTCTTCAATCTGCCTATCTGATAACCCCCTAAAGAATTCCCTACATCCTCTTCCCAATTTCTCCCACCCCAACATCAGGGTCACTTTAAATTTGTAATTCCGTCCTCCCAATCATTCCTACCCTTTGCCCATACCAAAATCTTGGAGAGTAATCTATTTTCCCTTAATCTATGCACTTTCACCCAATATCTAATTGTCCGTCTTCTAGCCTCCCACCTCAAGGGGGTCAGGCCTGCCTCCAACTCCAGCCCAAGTAAAGGGAAACGGGAATGAACACCTAAAAAACTTCTTATTGCAGCCCTCTGCACTCTCTCCAATTTCGCATCATTGCCACTCAAAACTCCCCATATTTCACAACCATATAATAGCGTGTTTCTCACCATTGAGGTATACAACTTTGAAAAGGTTGCCCATCCTACATTTCCAAGACTCCTTACCAGCCTCATGACCCCATATAGAGCTTTTCTACCGTTATCCATTAATTATTAACTATATTAAATCTACATGCAATAATTCTAATTGTGTTAATTTTTTTATTATTATTATTATTATTTTAATATGTGATGATGTGTGGTGGTGATATAAAAATAAGTAATGATGAAACTAAAACAATTATTATACGCCTATTTACAATTAAATACACGTTACATAAATTAGATATTACATACACATTTACAATTAAGTAGAATACACATATTAACAATTTATTAAATTAAATAATATTATAATAATAATTAAGAAAAAGTAAAAGTAAAAGTAATCAAGATGACTCAAGGCCAGATTGTGTTAATTGGTTATAAGTATCTATCGTTATTTTATTTATTATAATTCTCAAGTTTCCCATTCTTAAATATGCTAATCTATATATATAATTAATTAGTATTTATATATATCGTATTTCACACTCATGTTGATTCATATGCATTCCATGAATACTTTTAATTATATGTGAGCGTCTCTGACAAAAGGGTCCACTTGGTGAAAAGTATAAACTGTGGTTACGGTCACAAATTACCTATTAGGCTTCAAAATAACAATTTTTGTTTTTGTTTTGGCGAAAATCGACTCTGAATCATTAGTAGAATGTGCTCTGAAAGCGAAATTGTCATACGACTACTACATCTTGAGATACGCTACTGAATCCAGCTCTCGGAAATACGCCATTTTGTTATACAGAGTTCGGCGGAATCTTCGCGCGTATGAAAGAAGTATACATAGCGCGGGTGTTTTCAGCTTTCTTCTTTGAAAACTTGCAAGGCTATCTGAAGTTAAGTAACTAATCAACGATTGCTAATTCTCTCCAGAAATCACAAACCGTCCTCCATTACCCTTCTTTACAAGGTCGCGTATTCGGACGGAATATACGGACTGAAATAAATGGACCGGAAGCGACTCGTTCTCAAAGTTATGATGTAGTCAGGGGTGTCTGTGAAACGGTCCATAACTCGTGAACGGAGTAAAATATTCGAGCGCTTCCAACGGAAACAGGTTCCCCTGTGACGGAGCTATCGATCGAATGTTGTCAGAAAACGTGTTTCGAAAATTTTCACCAAGTGGACCCTTTAAATTTGTCAGAGACGCTCACATATATTGACATCCAACAAGGAAAATATTATAGTCCCATAACGGATGGCCTTCTAGATCAGTAACGAAGGAATTTCATAGACGAAACTTGCAGGAAACACGTAACGCCTGGAGTATCAGTCTTGTGGTTGATCATATATCAGGTTTCAAGGGGTGTGAAACAAACCCTTTGCCCTTGTGTACGTGTACGCAACTCGTATATCACACGTCATATGTTGGTTTATGTACATTCTGTGAATACCTTTCATTATATACTGGTATCCAACAAGGAAAATATTGTAGTCCCACAACGGATGGCCATCTAGATCGGTAAGGAAGACATTTCAAGTACTTCCAGCCTTAGTTTTGAGATCCTTTCTACAAAACTGATCACAGGAATCATTAGTAAGAGTTTTGAGAGTGAAGTGATAACCAACTGTCTGATTCAAGACTGTAAGATGGCTGTTGTAGTATCGGGTGCAGTATTGTTGGGGATTGTATTCGCCATTCTCGCTCTTCACATCTCTGCTGCTGTTAAAATCAGAAGATTACAAGAAAAAGAGTTATGTCTAGGTCTGCTTACAATCCTCTTTACTGGGAGCAGTACCATATCTCTCTCTGCCTGCGTACAAGTATGTAGATATCTTACCCTTGCTGTAATTGGGCCAAACTCAAAACTGAGTACTTTGTGGTATATTGCTGATAGTGTGTGCGGATCAGTATATGTCTGTCATATTGTTACCCTGGTGATGTATCTGTGTTACTTCATGTACACTTATGTGACGGATAAAACTGAAATAAAGAACAACTCAGCTATAATCAGTGTAGAAGATGAAAACTCGTCATCCTCCTGTTCCAATTGGAAATCGCCCCATACTTCCAGGCATTTTCAACCTCCAGCATCTCCCCAAACTGTGCATCCTGCTGAACATCAGCCTGTGACTGTGGACACCTACAAACAATCTTCTTCCCATTCTGATGCAACTTCACTCACCACCAACACCTACTTCTTCACAATCTTGGTCACGGCTTGCTTAAATTTATACTTATTCTCCCTCATCAAGGAGTATCATACAGCTTCTCCAACAACATCTAACCCAATTCACCTCTGGATTGTGAAAATTCTAATGTTAATTTCAGGTGCCATTCAATTCATTGCTGTCAACTGTTCTGGCCTCAATTCTTCCTTTGCGTGTAAAGCTAGCATATTGTTAAGCTGCTTTCTGATCTTCCTCAACATCTCCATCCCTTTTATGTGTGAGTACCATTGTCACGAACTGCTCCGCATGTTGTCATTGTTTGGAGTATTCAATGCACCCCTCACATCATATTATTTGGCTATTGACCACTTTTAACAAAATTATACGGACTAGGATTGTAACAATTTCATTTCAAAAATTGACAAATATCATTCATTGTGTATCCACTGTAAGTATGCATAAATTAATACATCAATGTTTGTAGTAACTTTAGCTTTAACATTATGACCTCTAGGAGGCACAAGCATGATCCTGTCTGTACTATGTGTTACATCATTGTTTAGTCTCCATGAGTATCCATTAGTAGTGTATGAGTGATTGTAGTTTATTAACCACTAGAACATTCTGTAGTAGATCACCTTTGTCTATCTATTGTAGCCGTCCTCTTATATCTTTCAGTGTGCATTATTTATAATTAGTGAGTATAGTACCTGTACCTACCAAAGTGCAATTGTATAATTATTAAATTTGAACTCGAAAGTTGACCTATATGTTAACACGATGTGATACAACACATTTGGCGACGAGGATGAACTCGACATGGCAAATCACGGAACTATCGGGCCTTTTGAACAAGGAAAGGAAGATTGGACATCCTATTCAGAGTGTTTGGAGTAGTACTGAGCCGCCAATAACACCTTCCATTTTGTCATGTACATTTCCATTATAAAAGAAATCGGGAGTCTTTAAAACGCGGAATACGGAATACGGAATAGCGGAATACGGAATACGGAATACGGAATAGCGGAATAAGGAAAATGGCCGCCGCCAATGAAGTCGAAACTGATACTACAAATGAGAACGTCAGCCGAATAGCAGGGAAACTCGCCCTTCTTATGGCCGCCGAATACAGGGAAGTATGTGATAATACGAATTATCAAGTTGATTAAGAAATGCGTTCTGAGGAATAGTAGGTTTGATCAAACGTTCCACATAATAAGTAGGACAAAGAAAAGGTGTCAGCAGGGAAATGCCAGCCTTTTCCTTGCCCTACGTATTATGTGGACTCGGTTCGGCAGTTGTTTGCTTGAAGGATAACTGAGTGAAATGCCGCTTAGCATCTACTGAAATTAAGTTCTAGACTGAACAAAACAAAGCTATCAAATATCTCTAATAAATGATAAATCCTATATATACTTTGTCGGATCATGATTGAACTTGAATAGCGTTCTGATGTATGACGTTAAAGTCTAGTACATTAAGAGTAAAGCCAACAGTTAAATGATCAGACCAAAGTTCTGGTAAAGTAGTGCCTTTTGTGACGACTGTAGCTTGCTGCGTACAACATCTTCAACCAATAGGTTGTTGGGGGTGAAATTCGGCCAATTGGTGAGTATGCATGGACTGTATGCATGGTAGTAGGCGTTTCCTTTCTTTGCCTGGCGTAAACCAGTTTGAGGACTGGTGAAGTATCTGTCTTCAAAATGCTGAACAGCCAAATCATATGGTGGATCCTCAAAAGTTCCTGATGACTTTCGTGGAAACCGCTGATGACAGCCACTGCAAATCGTTATGTTTCCATGAAGAATTATGACCTTGAATGGTGACCCTGGAGATGGAAATATTGGCTGAAGGATGGGGGGATTTGCATTCGGTACAATCAGCTGGTTAAGCTGGGATGGTGTTGATAATCTTGGTGGACCAGCATATGAATATGTAATGGGAGAAGGTAAAATTGGAGGTATCACAGATGACACAGTTAGTGGAGGAGGAGCTGCAGGTGTCGTAGGTACCACAGTTGGTGGAGGAGTTGGAGGTGTGGCAAAGGACACAATTGGTAGAAGAGGAGCTGGAGGTGTGGCAGATGACACAGCTGGTGGGGGAGGAGCTGGAGGTGTGGCAGACGATACAGCTGGTGGGGGAGGAGCTGGAAGTGTGGCAGATGACACAGCTGCTGGGGGAGGAACAGGAGGTGTGGCATTCAAGTCAGGAGGTAGACGCATGTTGACTGACTGAGTGGGTACTGTGGAAACTTTTGACTTCCTTCGTGGTAGACATCCTCCTTTATTCCCCGCTCCTGGTGGCATTCCGTGCTTTGACAATTGGAATAAATTTGGAGAACCTTGTGATTTTTTGAAGTCCTCCAGAAATTCTTCGAGATCCCCATTGGAAAACCCAACTGCCACTACATGTGAGCAGATGCTGATGGATTTGAAGTGTAAGCATCTGTCACTACAGGTGTAGCCACGTTTTGCAATACTGCGAGACCTGACAGCATGTGGTTCAGACCCAGACGTGGACAGAACGAATCGATCCTTTGGTCCACCGCCAGGAATCTGTACAATTGAGCCAGGTGTAGCCAGCAAGCTGTTAGCCTTTGACCATATTCCCCTGATGGTCTCCTGGGGCAAGCCGGGCAATATCGGGGCTTCATTCAGCTTGGGAGTGGAATGGAAGGAGGTTGCCTTTGTAGTGGACTTTCTTTCTTTCCCTTTCCTTGATGTAATCCCGGATGATAAGCTTCCTGGAAAGTGTTGGTGGAACTTTCGTAGGTGGAGTTTTCTCTGTTCCTCTGTCATTTTCCACCATTTCCCAGCTTCATTAACCTCAAAGCAGTTGTAGGTAGCCCGAAGCACAAACTTGCCTCCACCCACGATAGCTTTCTCTACCTCTCTCTGCTGCTGTCCCACGAATTCCTTCATTGAGTCATTGAAGTCTGGCCATTGTTGCTTTGTGAAATTCACCTTCCTCTTTAGCGCACTGTTGATGGATTCATTCGAGTTCGTGTAGTATGGCGAAGGAGGGCTTCCTAATCCCGCAAGCTCCCGATCTTCTTTGAGGGCACCTTCGCAGAAATCCTCTGATTTGTTGCGAACAAACCAGGTGTGGAAAGATGGCTGATGGTGTGCACCGAAAACGTCCTTTTCACGTTTATCCCAGGTATCCTTCTTTTTTGACAGCTCCGCGTGAAATTGATCCTCACTTTGGCAGTCAACCAGTCCCATGTGATGAGTACCTGTGTTGTCTGTTGAGCCAAATATATCTAAAATGTATTGCTTCAGAATCTGTGAAACAGGTGGGAAGCCTTTAGCTTGCAAATAGCGCTCGATGTTCTTTTGCAGATGTCGAAAGCACCTGAGAAGAATGACTTGATGGAATTGGTGCCTTAAAGCCTCTATTAGAGACCGTTCACCGTCCGTTCCTGCTGCTTTGATGTCAGCCAGTCCACGTCGCAGGCCCACAAGACTTGAAAAGTAGAAGTTATAATTCCTAAACTCCTTGCGATAATGGACTAATATTGGTCCTAACATCCATGGACTCTTTCCTGTCTTTCTGTCAACAACCATTAAATGCTGATAGACGATGGGTGTCACACTGAATTCACCCAAGTTGAAGGTAGGATCAACACCCATGATGGAAAAAACACACGGATCACAACAGAAACGCTCAAGATCCAGAAGCTGCTGGGCAGTAGCAAGCACTGCCATGGGCTCAGGTGCGCAAGTCACCTCTTGCACATATCGATCTCCTTTCTCCACTGCTTTGCATTGTTCCATGATGCTGTAGAGAAGGTCCCGGCCCTTTCCCCTTGATGGCCCAGGTGCATCCTTAGCCTTCAAAGTATGCTTGATGTTGTAAGCTTGCTGGTCACTCAGAGGAAGTTGACCTGCACTCATAGCTTGCAGTAGCCCTCCCTTGGCTGTTAAGACTTTATCAATGGCCTCTTTGGGTGACGCAGACTGTAGGGCTTCCTTGAGGTTCTTCTTTACACTTTGCATTCGACGAACATACCCTGATTTTGAGATGGAGTTCCCATGTGGTTTCACCACAACTTTATGCTCAGCACCATCAAATTTGTACGTCACGAGAACAACTGGCATCTGCTTTCCTTCATGATCTACATTGTTTGAAGGAAAGCATAAATGTAAAATTCAAGATACACAAAGGCATGCATTTTACTACCTAG
This sequence comes from Chondrilla cf. caribensis, assembly GCA_964020155.1. Classification (NCBI taxonomy): domain Eukaryota; kingdom Metazoa; phylum Porifera; class Demospongiae; order Chondrillida; family Chondrillidae; genus Chondrilla; species Chondrilla cf. caribensis. Next base: position 712,533 of record OZ026551.1, on the reverse strand, counting down.
AAATGTAAGACATACGTAGTACATGCTAAATTTACATGCAATGAAAGTTACTGTATTGAAAATTGTGCAGTGCAAACATTTACACAAACTAAGTATAATAATATGTACTAACCATATAAAGTTGCTATGATTTTTTTCAATGTGTTGTCAGTTCTATGGACCCGATACACTCGCTGGAGCCTGTACATGTGCAGGGTTTGTTTCACATGCGACTCAACACGTTTAACTCTTGCAACCTCTTCTGCAGTCTTCACCACTTTCACACGGATAGAATCTACTCGGTTATTTTTCCAAGCTCCCATATCGTCACTGAGGATATCTTGGGGATCTGATAGTTCCTCTGTGTTCACAAGAAAGCAGACATTTTGGCTGACAGCAACAGGAACTCTCTTGCAGGTGTACTTCCTCTCCAGAGTGGGCCACAGGATAGTAGTTACAATATCTTCTGTGCTGAAGATACGCTTTCGGTTTTGGCTTATACGCGCAAAAATAGGAAGTCCCACATCACCCTCATAGTATTCTGGGACTTTCTGGTGAAGATTCTGCAAATGGGACCTACAGGTTGCAGCACAAAGGTCATTATAATTTTGAAGAACACCAGGCAAAGCAAATACACAAACTTTATGTCATCCATGGGATCTGTGAGGCCATCTTCTTCTGTTTCACTACTAGTGGTATGTTCATCAGCATCTGTTCCACTGCTACTAGAGAGTTCATCTGATTCAGATTCTGATCTATAGTCATGTGCACAGAGGAGCCGATCAGTAAACAATATACCAACACTTGCATGTATGATGTTTTTCTCACAGAGAATATTCTGACTTGATTGTGGGTACGTCTTTAGTAGGAGTTATTAAATTAATGACTTCTGAGCTAATATGGATGTCAGAATCTGAATCACTTCCACTGCATGGTAAAAATTCAATATTGTGTATAAGTCAATGGGTAATATGCAGCAAGGTGGACTTTAAACCTTACCTCAACAAGACCACTGTTTCTGAACATAGGTCTGAGCGCTGCAATCTATAATGAAAAAGAATTATGCAATATGAATGTTTGACAATGTCTACACAATCTTTGTACTGTCTATGAGCAGATTTACCTCGATTTCTTTTTCAAAGGCCGTGTCTCTTCTTCCATGGCTTAACACGAGGTCGATGATATCATTTGCAGCTGCTACCTAATTGCAACTTGAACCGTTCGACAACAATTACGTAATAGTTCGCGAAGGAATCGGCGACCCGCCGACTCCAGTTTCGTACTATTCGTATTGAACTTATCACGTATTTCGATATTCGTAGTTCAAAACCGCGGCGAATTTTCTCGCACAAGCGCAACGAAAGGCGGCGAACTCACTCCTTACAAACGGCGGCCATTTTCCCCGGCTTACAAACGGCGGCCATTTTCCTTATTCCGCTATTCCGTATTCCGTATTCCGCTATTCCGTATTCCGCGTTTTAAAGACTCCCAAAGAAATCAGGCTTGGGTCCACAAATTTGTAAACCCAATGAGGCATCAGCTGCAACAGCTGCAAGTGTATTGAACACATTGATTATAATAATTATTGTTATTTGTTTTGTGTTTTGAATGTGTAAACATGCTTTGATCTTTGTGAGTTTATAAATTTGTTGACCCAAGTCTGATTCCTTTTATCTTACTATAATTTACGGGGTCTCTGTTTGTTTGTTTGTTTGTTCACAAACTCCTCCTTCAGTTCGCATGCAATCTACGTGAAACTCCCCAATCCTACTCGGCGGCACCCGTAAAGTATACTAAAGGGGTTGGCGTTTCGTTTTAGGCCTTTCTTCTAGAAATAGAACGAAACCATACTATAGTTACGGACAAATGTCAAATTTTATCAATTATCATCGCGGCCTCTCCTGTGTGTACGTGATGCATCATAGCTAAAATACGAATGCATGGACAAATTCCTGTAAACTAGTAAGGTCCTTCTGATAACATCAAAGATGCATTTTGTCATCGAACAAAAATTCTTCACTGTGCACATATATATGCTAAATATAATCATGTATATACTTTTGCATGTACATTCCAATATACGTGTAATAAGCCTTGTGGTGATCACTTGAGTAATTTAACATTCGGTTCTTGTTCACCAAGGGCTGCCCAGTGTCTATGCCAAACTCACCAACACAATATCAGATACATACACACCCTGATGAGTGTGCTATAGGCCTCATGATGACAAGTAAATATGTCAAAGTTAATCTTAAAGTTTGGTCACTGCGGCCTTTCCTGTGTGCACGTCATGCATCATAGCTCAAATATGAGTGCATGGACACACCCCTGGAACAAGTTCGGTTTATCTGATAACAAAAGAGATGCATTTGCTGTGGAACAAAAATTCTCCCCAGTGCCCATATGACACATAGTAATGCATATACTTTTGTATGTACATTCAAATATAAGCGTAATATGCCTTAAGGATCATTGTGTGTGTGTGCGTGTGCATGTGTATGTGTGTGTGTGTGTGTGTGTGTATGTGTGTGTGTGTGTGTGTGTGTGTGTGTGTTCACTGACTTGGACTGTGGAGATCAGGAAATTGAATTGTACAAAACAGGTTGACTCTCTACATGTTCATATCATAAAGTGTGATAGTACTGTATATTACGCATATGTAGGGATGACACAAGAGGGATGTCTCACATAAGGTGTAAAGGAACAAGGTAGGGATGCAGGCTGGAATAGGCAAACAGTCGGAACGAGCAGACGATCGGAATATTGCAATCTCATGCAACACTGTATATAGCACTGGGTTCCAGCATTGCATGACACCACACCATAGATGAGAATGAATTAGTACTTGAGAACCTGTATGTCGGATGTTATAGTTTTTGAGGTGTTTTACCTAGGGTTCTTCCCAAAAATTCGAAATATTGCCTAGGGTCTAGGGTTTGATACACAGAGCCCTTATAAGGCAATGAATGTCATGATGACGTCATTGTAACTACTAAGGGATTATTGTCCGCCTCTTTCTGAATTCTTCAAGACCTCTGCGTCTGAATCAGCTCGGTAATGTCGACGTCATCAATCAAACCTTCCAGCTTCTCCAGGCAGTTCGCCTCCTTAGAGATAACGGGCGTCCAATTGACGGGGAAGATTCTCGGGAAGGGATCGGACGCCACCGTGAAAGAAGTCAACTGGGTCGGTACCTCGTGTGCAGTTAAGCAGCTCCACGAAATCCTCCTCGAAGATGACTCTCCCGACGGAGCTAAGCGGTTCGTTGATAATTTCGAGAAGGAATGCTTGACGTGGTCCAAACTAACCCATCCTCATATCGTCCAGTTCCTCGGAGTGTACTTCTTGTCGGGGTCTCGTGTCCCCATGTTGATCCTGGAGAAGATGGACACAAGTCTAAGACACTATCTGGAGCGCCACACCAAAGAAAACTTTGTTCTTCCTGACAAAATCTATGTCCTTCGTCAAGTAGCTCAAGCTCTGAGCTACCTCCACAGTTGCAGTCCGCCCCTTGTCCACCACGACCTCAGTCCTAATAATGTCCTACTAAATGAGGTCTCCTTGCAAGCCAAAGTGACAGACTTTGGAATGACTCGAGCTATGGATCCCTCCAAGATGAGCCACAAGTCTTCCGTGAAAGGCACCCAAGCCTTCATGTCACCGGAAGCACTTGTCGACCCTCCAAAGTATGATGAGAAGTTGGATGTATTCTCATATGGGAATATCGTCATCACCGTGGTAACACACAAATGGCCAAATCCTCAACAACCCACAAGACTGGAAGGAAAGGAATTAGTTGCAGTGAGTGAATTGGAACGTCGTCAACAGTACCTGGTTCTCTTCACTCCAGAGGAAAATGAACTATTTCTTCCCATTGTTGGTCCTTGTCTCCAGAATGACCCCACCATGCGTCCAACCAGCATCCAGTTAGTGACCCAGATGAGAGGGATTGAGGAATCTCATCCTAGAAGAGCTGAATACTCTACAGTTATCCCTCAATTGCATCAGGATCTTCAGCTAAAAGATGAGCAGCTTCGTGAAAAGGACCTGCAGCTTCGTGAAAAGGACCAGCAGCTTTGTGGAAAGGACAAGCAGCTTCTTGAAAACCATGAGCAAATGCAAAAAATTCTCAAAGAAAGTGGCCAACAATGGGAGGAGATCAAAGATCTTCAAACAGAACGTGGGCGACATCTCCAAGAAATTGATTCTCTCCGCAAAGATCAGGAATCACTTTGTAAAGATCGAGATCGTCATCTTCAGGAAAATGAACAGCTTCACCAGCATAATCGTGTTCTCCAAGAAGAAGTTGATAGATTGAGGTCAAAGTCCTCTCCGGCCTCACAGGTTGGTATTGGGATGGGTATTATGTTTGTGGATTTGTTCAGCTACTTCTCATCCAAAATTCATGTTGTTGTGTATATGTGTACTTGTATGTAATGTGTGTGAGTGGTCCTATGATGTGTATAATGTAGTACATACTGAATGTGGTAAATGTCCATACCCAAGGAGAAGGTACCTTGTGTCTTGTGTGGATGCTTATCACAATCATGCTTATTAAACACACAAACACACATAACACACACACACACACACACACACACACACACACACACACACACACACATGCACGCGCTTTTCAGAAGGAAACATTTATGATGTAATTGATAAATGTATATTATGTGTTATATATACATTCATTACTTTTATCTACATATTATTAATTCCTGCAACCATTGCCACTGTATAAGCTCAGGCTAGCCCCACTGATGGTCATCAGCTGTCTAGCAGTATTAATTTTGTTTCTTTCCTTCAGGTTGTGAAGAAGCCACCAAGGAACTGGAAAGATATGAAGTGTCAGAAGATACTAAAATATGGTGGTTTGTGTCGGGGGTTAGCTACAAAAGGGAACCACATTGCTGTTTGTGTTCCTAATCGCATTGAAGTATATGACAGGAGTAGCACTAACTTACTGTACACGATAGGAAAGGGTCAGCTGTGTGATGATCTGCGTGGTGTCACCTTCTATGACCAAAAACACATTTTAGTATCAGATTATTCTGAAAGCAACATTAAAATGTTCACCATACAAGGACGGCATGTTCGTACAATAGACCGAGGAAGTACCACATTCAGACCCTATGGTATCACTATCAGTCCGGATGGACGCATTTATGTTTGTGATTGTGCCAAACACTGTGTTTGTGTTTTTGATGTAAATGGAAAGTTTCTGTTTTCCTTTGGTTCACATGGTAGTGGTGATAAGTGTTTTGATTTGCCTGTAGACCTATGTTTTGCCAGTGATGGCTTCCTCTACATCACAGATCGGAAAAATAGTAGAATTTGTGTATATAAAGGTAATGGTAAATTCATTAGAAAGTTCACCACTACTTACCAGCCAACCTGTATAGATGCCACTAAATGTGGACATCTTATTGTTAGTTCATTTTGGTCTCACATAGTCATGATATACACTACTGGAGGTGACTTTGTCCATGTATTTGGAATACGGGGTAGTGAATTAGGACAATTTGATCATCCTTCTGGTGTATCAGTAGACAGTGATGGTTTGATTTGCATTGCTGATTGTTATAACCATCGTATTCAAGTGTTTTAACTCTCAATGTCTTCGGTGTGTCCTCAGTTACTTTGAATGCCACTCGTTATGTACATGTACATGTAACACTTTTTCTGTTCTAATTGAATCTTTCAAAAATTATTGTGACGTGTAAAATTACTGTTGTATTTTTGTTACTATAAATGTATTATTTATATTTTGAATGAAAATATTCAATGATGATGAGTTGATTTCATGTCGTATGAGTCCACCTCAGGCTCTAATGTCACAGAATCTATTGAGACCACGTGCACTTATCTTGATCACGTCACAATACCTTCATTTAATCTCCTGGAATCCATCCACTGTCATTGCCGAACCGTTAGGTAATTAATAATTAGAGTAATCGTGGTGCGCCATTTCGCAATCCGTTTGTATATATGTATACTATATATATAAATATATCTGTCCCAAATAAATATCATCTTTAACTTGATAATAATTTATATACAGACCTAGCTTGGGATGTGAACTAACTCCTGAAACAATTCCCATCTCAATAGGTGGCCTGTAACCCCAGGTAGTTTCGGAGGTGCTTAATTTTTTCCAATGTATGGGAGAGTATAGGACGCTGAGCACCTTTTTGCATAGCACATAGGGAAGGGGGCATGTCAACTTGATATTGTAAAAGGGCTTAGCTAGGGATGTTAGCTAACTCATTAAACCATTCCCACCTCAATAGGTGATCCGTAGCCCCAGCTATATCCACAGGTGCTTAATATTTTTCAATGTATGGGAGAGTACGTATAGGAGAGTTAGTTAGGGTTAGGGACTAATTAGGGAGATGAAATTTGTTTCATAAGGTAGTATAGGTCCACAACTATGTCTCCATAAAATATCTTGTTGACACACACACTCTCCCATGAGCTACGCAGAAAGGTGCTTAACGTTCTTTGATCCTATATCTTCCCATACATTAAAAATTAATAAGCACCTCCGGGTGTAGTTAAGGTTAGGGACTACTTACAGAGACGAAAACTGTTTCATAAGGTAGTATAGGTTTGCAGCCATGTCTCCATAAAATATCATGATGATACGCCCCCTCTCCCATGAGTTAGACAAAAAGGTGCTTAACGTATTTTGATCCTATACCTTCCCGTACATTAAAAAGTATTAGGCACCTCCGGGTGTAGTAAGGTTAGGGAATACCTACAAAGACGACAATTGTTTCATAAGGTAGTATAGGTCCACAGCTCTATCTCCATAAAATATCATGATGATGTGCCCCCTCTCCCATGAGCTACACAAAAAGGTGCTTAGCGTTTTTTAATCCTATACCTTCCCATACATTGAAAATTAATATGCACCTCCGGGTGTAGTTAAGATTAGGGACTACATATAGAGACGAAAATTGTTTTGTAAGGTAGTATAGGTCCACAGCTATGTCTCCATGACATATCGTGTTGACACGCCCCCTCTTCCATGAGCTACACAAAAGGTGCTTAATGTTATTTGGTCCTATACGTACGTACATTGAAAAAATGTTAAGCACCTTCCAATGTAGCTGGAGTTACGAGCCACCTATTGAGATGGGAATTGTTTCACAAGTTAGTTCACGTCCCCAACTAGGTCTGTCTAAAATATCAAGTTGACACACCCCTTCCCCAATGAGCTATGCAAAAAGGTGCTTAATGTTTTCTCTCCTATACTCTCCAATACGTACATTGAAATAATATTTATCACCTTCCAATGTAGCTGGAGTTACGAGCCACCTATTGAGATGGGAATTGTTTCAGAAGTTAGTTCAAGTTTCCAACTAGGTCTGTCTGAATATCAACTTGACACGCCCTCTCCCCCATGAGCTATGCAAAAGGGTGCTTAACATTTTCTCCCCTATACTCTACCATACATTGAAAAAATGTTAAGCATCTTCCAATGTAGCTGGAGTTACGAGCCACCTATTGAGATGGGAATTGTTTCACAAGTTAGTTCACGTCTCCAACTAGATCTGCCTATAATATCACGTTGACACACCCCCTTCCCCATAAGCTATGCAAAAAGGTGCTTAACGTTTTCTCACATGCATTGAAAGTATTAAGCACTTTCCAATGTAGCTGGAGTTACGAGCCACCTATTGAGATGGGAATTGTTTCAGACGTTAGTTTACATTTCTAGTTAATTCTGTCTGAAATATCAAGTTGACATGCCCCCTCCCCCATGAGCTATGCAAAACGGTGCTTATAGTTTTATCTTCTATACTCTCCCATACATTGAAAAATATTTATCACCTTTGAATGTAGCTGGAGTTACGGGTCATCTATTGAGATGGAAATTGATTCACAAGTTAGTTCATGTCCACAGCTAGGTCTGTCTAAAATATCAAGTTGACATGCCGCTCCCCTGTGAGATATGAAAAAAGGTGCTTAGCGTGTTGCCTCCTATACTCTCCCATACATTGAAATAATATTATAATAATTATTATTATTATTATTGTAATACGCCTTGTGGTGATAACTCAGGTGATTTGACATCACATTGCTGGTCACCAAGGGCTGCCCAGTACCTCTCCCAAACTCACCAACACAATTTCGGATGCATGCAAACCGTCTTGGGTGTGCTAAGGGCCTCGTGGTGACAAGCCAAAAAATGTCAATTTTATGCTTGTCACCACGGCCTCTCCTGTGTGCACATAATGCATCATAGATCTAATACGAATGCACGGACACACTCCTGGAACTAATACGGTCCTTTTGATAGCAAAAATGATAGGCTTTGTTGCTGATGAAAATTCTCTCAGGTGTCCATATGGCACATAGCATTATACATTTGTATGCACATTTCAATATGATTGTAATACGCCTTGTGGTGATAACTCAGGTGATTTGACATCCCGTTGTTGGTCACCAAGGGCTACCCAGTGTCCGTGCCAAACTCATCAACACAATTTTGGATGCATGCAAACCGACATAGGTGTGCTATGGGCCTCGTGGTGACAAGCCAAAAAATGTCAATTTTTATGCTTGTCACCACGACCTCTCCTGTGTGCACATAATGCATCATAGATCAAATACGAATGCACGGACACACTCCTGGAACTAATACGGTTCTTTTGATAGCAAAAATGATAGGTTTTGTTGCTGATGAAAATTCTCTCAGGTGTCCATATGGCACATAGCATTATACATTTGCATTTACATTTCAATATAAGTGTAATACACCTTGTGGTGATAACTGAGGTGATTTGACATCACGTTGCTGGTCACCAAGGGCTGCCCAGTACCTGTCCCAAACTCACCAACACAATTTCGGATGCATGCAAACTGACATAGGTGTGCTATAGGCCTCGTGGTGACAAGCCAAAAAATGTCAATTTTCATGCTTGTCACCACGACCTCTCCTGTGTGCACATAATGCATCATAGATCTAATACGAATGCACAGACACACGCCTGGAACTAATACGATCATTTCGATAGCAAAAATGATAGGTTTTGTTGCTGATGAAAATTCTCTCAGGTGTCCATATGGCACATAGCATTATACATTTTGTATGTACATTCAATATAAGTGTAATACGGATACACAGGAGAGGTCGTGGTGATAACTCAGGTGATTTGACTTCACGTTGCTGGTCACCAAAGGCTGTCCAGTACCTCTCCCAAACTCACCAACACAATTTCGGATGCATGCAAACCGTCATAGGTGTGCTATGGGCCTCGTGGTGACAAGCCAAAAAATGTCAATTTTTATGCTTGTCACCACGACCTCTCCTGTGTGCACATAATGCATCATAGATCTAATACGAATTACTAATACGGTCCTTTTGATAACATAAATGATAGATTTTGTTGTCAATCTAAATTTTTCCCAGTTATCCATGTGGCACTTAGCATTTATAAATTTGTAGGTATATTTCAATAAGTATACTCTCCCATGCTTGAAACTACACTAAGCACCTTCCAATGTAGCTGGAGTTACAAGCCACCTATTGAGATGGGAATTGTTTCACAAGTTAGTTCACGTCCCTAACTAGGTTTGTGTGAAATATCAACTTGACACGCCCCCTCACCCATAAGTTATGCAAAAAGGTGCTTAACGTTTTCTCTCCTATACTCCCCCATACAATGACAAAATGTTAAGCACCTTCCAATGTAGCTGGAGTTACAGGGCACCTATTGAGATGGGAATTGTTTCACAAGTTAGTTCACGTCCCCAACTAGATCTGTCTAAAATATCACATTGACTCGACCCCTCCCCCATGAATTATGCAAAAAGGTGCTTAACGTTTTCTCCCCTATACTCTACCATACATTGAAAAAATGTTAAGCACCTTCCAATGTAGCTGGAGTTACGAGCCACCTATTGAGATGGAAATTGTTTCACAAGTTAGTTCACGTTCCCAATATATGTTTGCCTGAAATATCAACTTGACACGCCCCTTCCCCCATGAGCTATGCAAAAAGGTGCTTAATGTTTTCTCTCCTATACTCTCCAATACATTGAAAAAATATTTATCACCTTTGAATGTAGCTGGAGTTACGAGCCACCTATTGAGATGGAAATTGTTTCAGAAGTTAGTTCACATCCCCAACTAGGTCTGCCTAAAATATCAATTTGACACGCCCCTTCCCCCATGAGCTATGCAAAAAGGTGCTTAACATTTTCTCTCCTATACTCTACCATACATTAAAAAATATTAAGCACCTTCCAATGTAGCTGGAGTTACGAGCCACCTATATAGATGGAAATTGTTTCACAAGTTAGTTCAAGTCAACAGCTAGGTCCGTGTGAAATATCAACTTGACTCGCCCCCTCACCCATGAGCTATGCAAAAAGGTGCTTAACTTTTTCTCTCCTATACTCTACCATACATTGAAAAAATGTTAAGCACCTTCCAATGTAGCTGGAGTTACAAGCCACCTATTGAGATGAGAATTGTTTCACAAGTTAGTTCACATCCCCAACTAGGTCTGCCTAAAATATCAAGTTGACACGCCCCTTCCCCCATGAGTTATGCAAAAAGGTGCTTAACGTTTTCTCTCCTATACTCCCCCATACAATGACAAAATGTTAAGCACCTTCCAATGTAGCTGGAGTTACAGGGCACCTATTGAGATGGGAATTGTTTCACAAGTTAGTTCACGTCCCCAACTAGATCTGTCTAAAATATCACATTGACACGCCCCCTCCCCCATGAGCTATGCAGAAAGGTGCTTAATGTTTTCTCTCCTATACATACCTATGATCCTATACCTTCCCATACATTAAAAAGTATTAAGCACCTCCGGGTGTAGTTAAGATTAGGGACTACCTACAGAGAGGAAAATTGTTTCATAAGGTGGTATAGGTCCACAGGTAGGTCTCTATGAATTATCATGATGACACGCCCCCTCTCTCATGAGCTATGCAAAAAGGTCCTTAACGTTTTTTGATCCTATACATTCCCATACATTAAAAAAATATTGTGATGTAGTTAAGGTTAGAGACTACTTATAGAGACCACAATTGTTTCATAAGGTAGTATAGGTCTACAGCTATGTCCCCATAAAATACCATGATGATACGCCCCATATCCCATGAGTTACACAAAAAGGTGCTTAACATTATTTGGTGCTATACCTTCCCATACATTAAAATGTATTATACACCTCCGGGTGTAATTAAGGTTAGGGACCACCTACAGAGACGAAAATTGTTTCATAAGGTAGTATAGTTCCACAGCTATGTCTCCATAAAATATCATGATGATACCTCCCCTCTCCCATGAGCTACGCGAAAAGGTGCTTAATGTTATTTGGTCCTATACCTTCCCATACATTAAAAGTATTAAGCACCTCCGGGTGTAGTTAAGGTTAGGGAATACCTACAAAGACGACAATTGTTTCATAAGGTAGTATGGGTCCACAGCTAGGTCTCCAGGAAATATCATGATGATACGCCCCCTTTCCCATGAGTTACGCAAAAAGGTGCTTAACATTATTTGGTCCTATACCTTCCCATACATTAAAAGTATTAAGCACCTCCGAGTGTAGTTAAGGTTTGGGACGACCTACAGAGACGGAAATTATTTCATAAGGTAGTATAGGTCCACAGCTAGGTCTCCATAAAATACCATGATGATATGCCCCCTTTCCCATGAGCTACGCAAAAAGGTGCTTAATGTTTTTTGATCCTATACATTCCCATACATTAAAAAATATTAAGCACCTCCAGGTGTAGTTAAGGTAAGGCACTACCTACAGAGATGAAAATTGTTTCATAAGGTAGTATGGGTCCACAGCTAGGTCTCCATAAAATATCATGATGACACGCCCCCATACATTTAAACGTATTAAGCTCCAAAATTTGGCTATAGCACCACCTTGAATAAAAGGGTTACAAATCACACAAGGAGATGGAAATTATTTCATAACTTAGCTCACATATTCCACTAGATTTAGTGAAAATATCATGCCCACTCTCCCATGCGGTATGCAAGATGGTACTAAATACATTGACTGTGGTTCTATGGCCAAACTTTGGCCATAGCACCACTTTGAATAACAAGGGTTACAAATCACACAAGGAGATGGAAAGTGTTTCATAACTTAGTCCACATCCCCAGATAAATGTAAAAATATCGGGTTGACACGCCCCCTCTCCCACACAGTATGCAAGATGGTGCTAAGTACATTGACTGCGGTTCTATAGCCAACATTTGGCCATAGCACCACTTTAATTAAAAAGGGTTACAAATCACGCAAGGAGATGGGAAGTGTTTCATAACTTAGCTCACATCTTCCACTAGATTTAGTGAAAATATCAGGTTGACATGCCCACTCTCCCATGCGATATGCAAGATGGTGCTCAGTACATTGACTGTGGTTCTATGGCCAAACTTTGGCCATAGCACCACTTTGAATAAAAAGGGTTACAAATCACATAAGGAGATGGAAAGTGTTTTATAACTTAGCTCACATCTTCCACTAGATTTAATGAAAATATTTTGTTGACACGCCCACTCTCCCATGCAGTATGCAAGATGGTGCTTAGCACATTGACTGTGGTTCTATGGCCAAAATTTGGCCATAGCACCACTTTGAATAAAAAGGGTTACAAATCACATAAGGAGATGGAAAGTGTTTCATAACTTAGCTCACATCTTCCACTAGATGTAGTGAAAATATCAGGTTGACACGCCCACTCTCCCATGCAGTATGCAGGATGGTGCTAAGTATACATTGACTGTAGTGCTTTGGCCAAAATTTGGCCATAGCACCACTTTGAATAAAAAGGGTTACAAATCACATAAGGAGATGGAAAGTGTTTCATAACTTAGCTCACATCTTCCACTAGATTTAATGAAAATATTTTGTTGACACGCCCACTCTCCCATGCAGTATGCAAGATGGTGCTTAGCACATTGACTGTGGTTCTATGGCCAAAATTTGGCCATAGCACCACTTTGAATAAAAAGGGTTACAAATCACATAAGGAGATGGAAAGTGTTTCATAACTTAGCTCACATCTTCCACTAGATGTAGTGAAAATATCAGGTTGACACGCCCACTCTCCCATGCAGTATGCAGGATGGTGCTAAGTATACATTGACTGTAGTGCTTTGGCCAAAATTTGGCCATAGCACCACTTTGAATAAAAAGGGTTACAAATCACATAAGGAGATGGAAAGTGTTTCATAACTTAGCTCACATCTTCCACTAGATTTGATGAAAATATTATGTTGACACGCCCACTCTCCCATGCGGTATGCAAGATCGTGCGAGGTACATTGACTGTTGTGTTGTGGCCAAAATTTGGCCATAACATCACCACGAATAAAAAGGGTTACAAATCACACAAGGAGATGCGAAGTGTTTAATAATTTAGCCCACATCCCCAGCTAAATTTGCTGAAAATATCAGGTTGACACGCCCATTCTTCCACGAGTTATGCAAGGTGGTGTTATTCTTATTGTTATTTTTCCCTATTCTCCCCCATACATTGACTGTGGTGCTATGGCCAAAATTTGGTCATAGCACCTTGAATAACAAGGGTTACAAATCACACAAGGAGATGGGATGTGTTTCATAACTTAGCTCACATCCCCAGCTAGATGTGGTGAAAATATCAGGTTGACACACCAACTGTCCCATGTGGTATGCAAGATGGTGCTAAGTACATTGACTGTGGTTCTAGGTTAAGCACCTCCGCATGTAGTTAGTGTTAGGGACTACCTACGGAGATGAAAATAGTTCAATAAGGTAGTATGGGTCCACAACTAGGTCTCCATAGAATATAATGTTGACACGCCCCCTCTCCCATGAGCTACGCAAAAACGTTTTTTAAATCCTATACCTTCACATACATTAAAAATATTAAGTACCTCCGGATGTTGTTAGGGATAGGGACCACCTACAGAGATGATAATTGATTATAGCTATGTCTCCATATAATTTGATGTTGACACACACCTTCTCCCATGAGCCATGCAAAAAAGGTGCTTAAAGATTGTCAATTTTTTCCCTCCACCTTGTGGTGATCACGCAGGTAATTTCACATTCCGTTGCTGGTCACCAAGGGTTGCCCAGTGTCCGTGACAAACTCACCAACACAGTTTTGAATGCATTCACACCGTCCTGAGTGTGCTATAGGCCTCGTGGTGACAAGCAAAAAAATGTCAAATTCTTGAGTTGTCACCACGGCCTCTCCTGTGTGCGCGTGATGCATCATAGCTCAAATACAGATGCACGGGCACACTCCTGGAACTAGTACGGTCCATTTGGTAGCAAATTTGATACATTTTCTCACTGGCCAAAACTTCACCCCTGTATGACACTTAATGTATATACTTTTGTATATGCGTTTATTATATATCTTCCCATACATTATAAAGTATTAAGCACCTCCGGATGTAGTTAATGTTAGGAACTACTTACAAAGACCACAATTGTTTCATAAGGTAGTATAGGTCCACAGCTAGGTCTCCAGAAAATATCTTGTTGACACACGCACTCTCCCATGAGTTACACATGAAGGTGCTTAACGTTCTTGATCCTATACCTTCTCATACCTTAAAACGTAATAAGCACCTCCGGATGTAGTTAAGGTTAGGGACTACTTATAGAGACGAATATTGTCTCATAAGGTAGTATAGGTCCACAGCTATGTCTCCATAAAATATCATGATGACACGCCCCCTCTCCCATGAGCTACACAAAAAGGTGCTTAACATTATTTGGTCCTATACCTTCCCATACATTAAAAAGTATTAAGTACCTCCGGGTGTACTTAAGGTGAGGGACTACCTACAAAGACGAAAATTGTTTCATAAGGTAGTATAGGTCCACAGCTATGTCTCCATAAAACATCTTGTTGACAAACCCTCTCCCTTGAGCTACGCAGAAAGGTGCTTAACGTTCTTTGATCCTATACCTTCCCATACATTTAATCGTTTTAAGCTCCTAAAATTTGGCTATAGTACCACCTTGAATAAAAGGGGTTACAAATCACACAAGGAGATTGAAAGTGTTTCATAACTTAGCTCACATATTCCACTAGATTTAGTGAAAATATCAGGTTGACACGCCCACTCTCCCATGCGGTATGCAAGATGATGCTAAGTACATTGACTGTGGTTCTATGGCCAAAATTTGGCCATAGCACCACCTTTAATAACAAGGGTTACAAATCACACAAGGAGATGGGAAGTGTTTCATAACTTAGCCCACATCCCCAGATAAATGTTGCAAAATATCGGGTTGACACGCCCCCTCTCCCACACAGTATGCAAGATGGTGCTAAGTACATTGACTTTGGTGCTATGGCCAAAATTTGGCCATAGCACCACTTTGAATAACAAGGGTTATAAATCACACAAGAAGATGGGAAGTGTTTCATAACTTAGCTCACATCTTCCACTAGATTTAGTGAAAATATCAGGTTGACACGCCCACTCTCCCATGCGGTATGCAAGATGGTGCTCAATACATTGACTGTGGTTCTATGACCAAAATTTGGCCATAGCACCACTTTAAAAAACAAGGGTTACAAATCACACAAGAAGATGGGAAGTGTTTCATAACTTAGCTCACATCTTCCACTAGATTTAGCAAAAATATCAGGTTGACACGCCCACTCTCCCATGCGGTATGCAAGATGGTGCTCAGTACATTGACTGTGGTGCTATGGCCAAAATTTGGCCATAGCACCTCTTTGAATAAAAAGGGTTATAAATTACACAAGAAAATGAGAAGTGTTTCATAACTTAGCTCACATCTTCCACTAGACTTAGTGAAAATATCAGGTTGACACGCCCACTCTCCCATGCGGTATGCAAGATGGTGCTCAATACATTGACTAGCACCACAAGATGGTGCTCAGTACATTGACTGTGGTTCTATGGCCAAAATTTGGCCATAGCACCACTTTGAATAAAAAGGGTTACAAATCACATAAGGAGATGGGAAGTATTTCATAACTTAGCTCACATATTCCACTAGATTTAGTGAAAATATCAGGTTGACACGCCCACTCTCCCATGCGGTATGCAAGATGGTGCTCAGTACATTGACTGTGGTTCTATGGCCAAAATTTGGCCATAGCACCACTTTGAAAAACAAGGGTTACAAATCACACAAGAAGATGGGAAGTGTTTCATAACTTAGCTCACATCTTCCACTAGATTTAGCGAAAATATCAGGTTGACACGCCCACTCTCCCATGCGGTATGCAAGATGGTGCTCAGTACATTGACTGTGGTTCTATGGCCAAAATTTGGCCATAGCACCACTTTGAATAAAAAGGGTTACAAATCCCATAAGGAGATGGGAAGTGTTTCATAACTTAGCTCACATCTTCCACTAGATTTAGTGAAAATATCAGATTGACACGCCCACTCTCCCATGCGGTATGCAAGATGGTGCTCAGTACATTGACTGTGGTTCTACGTCCAAAATTTTGCCATAGCACAACCTTTAATAACAAGGGTTACAAATCACACAAGTAGATGGGAAGTGTTTAATAATTTAGCCCACATCCCCAGATAGATTTGGTTAACATATCAGGTTGACACACCCACTCTCCCATGCGGTATGCAAGATGGTGCTCAGTACATTGACTGTGGTTCTATGGCCAAAATTTGGCCATAGCACCACCTTGAATAACAAGGGTTACAAATCACACAAGAAGATGGGAAGTGTTTCATAACTTAGCTCATATCTTCCACTAGATTTAGCGAAAATATCAGGTTGACACGCCCACTCTCCCATGCGGTATGCAAGATGGTGCTCAGTACATTGACTGTGGTTCTATGGCCAAAATTTGGCCATAGCACCACTTTGAATAAAAAGGATTACAAATCACATAAGGAGATGGGAAGTGTTTCATAACTTAGCTCACATCTTCCACTAGATTTAGTGAAAATATCAGGTTGACACGCCCACTCTCCCATGCGGTATGCAAGATGGTGCTCAATACATTGACTGTGGTTCTACGCCCAAAATTTGGCCATAGCACAACCTTTAATAACAAGGGTTACAAATCACACAAGTAGATGGGAAGTGTTTAATAATTTAGCCCACATCCCCAGATAGATTTGGTTAACATATCAGGTTGACACACCCACTCTCCCATGCGGTATGCAAGATGGTGCTCAATACATTGACTGTGGTTCTATGGCCAAAATTTGGCCATAGCACCACCTTGAATAACAAGGGTTACAAATCACACAAGAAGATGGGAAGTGTTTCATAACTTAGTTCACATCTTCCACTAGATTTAGTGAAAATATCAGGTTGACACGCCCACTCTCCCATGCGGTATGCAAGATGGTGCTCAGTACATTGACTGTGGTTCTATGGTCAAAATTTGGCCATAGCACCACTTTGAATAAAAAGGATTACAAATCACATAAGGAGATGGGAAGTGTTTCATAACTTAGCTCACATCTTCCACTAGATTTAGTGAAAATATCAGGTTGACACGCCCACTCTCCCATACGGTATGCAAGATGGTGCTCAGTACATTGACTGTGGTTCTATGGCCGAAATTTGGCCATAGCACCACTTTGAAAAACAAGGGTTACAAATCACACAAGAAGATGGGAAGTGCCTCATAACTTAGCTCACATCTTCCACTAGATTTAGCGAAAATATCAGGTTGACACGCCCACTCTCCCATGCGGTATGCAAGATGGTGCTCAGTACATTGACTGTGGTTATATGGCCAAAATTTGGCCATAGCACCACTTTGAATAAAAAGGGTTATAAATTACACAAGAAGATGAGAAGTGTTTAATAATTTAGCTCACATCCCCAGTTAAATTTGCTGAAAATACCAGGTTGACACGCACATTCTTCCACGAGGTATGCAAGATGGTGTTTCTTCTCCTATTCTTTCGTATACATTGACTGTGGTGCTATGGCCAAAATTTGGCCATAGCACCACCTTGAATAACAAGGGTTACAAATCACACAAGGAGATGGGAAGTGTTTCATAACTTAGCTCACATCTTCCACTAGATTTCGCGCAAATATCAGATTGACACGCCCACTCTCCCATGCGGTATGCAAGATGGTGCTCAGTACATTGACTGTGGTTCTATGGCCAAAATTTGGCCATAGCACCACTTTGAATAAAAAGGGTTACAAATCACATAAGGAGATGGGAAGTGTTTCATAACTTAGCTCACATCTTCCACTAGATGTAGTGAAAATATCAGGTTGACACGCCCACTCTCCCATGCGGTATGCAAGATGGTGCTCAATACATTGACTGTGGTTCTACGCCCAAAATTTGGCCATAGCACAACCTTTAATAACAAGGGTTACAAATCACACAAGGAGATGGGAAGTGTTTAATAATTTAGCCCACATCCCCAGATAGATTTGGTTAACATATCAGGTTGACACACCCACTCTCCCATGCGGTATGCAAGATGGTGCTCAGTACATTGACTGTGGTTCTATGGCCAAAATTTGGCCATAGCACCACTTTGAAAAACAAGGGTTACAAATCACACAAGAAGATGGGAAGTGTTTCATAACTTAGCTCACATCTTACACTAGATTTAGCGAAAATATCAGGTTGACACGCCCACTCTCCCATGCGGTATGCAAGATGGTCCTCAGTACATTGACTGTGTTTCTATGACCAAAATTTTGCCATAGCACCACCTTAAATAACAAGGGTTACAAGTCACACAAGGAGATGGGAAGTGTTTCATAACTTAGCTCACATCCCCAACTAGATGTTGTAAAAATATCAGGTTGACACGCCCACTCTCCCATGCGGTATGCAAGATGGTGCTCAGTACATTGACTGTGGTTATATGGCCAAAATTTGGCCATAGCACCACTTTGAATAAAAAGGGTTATAAATTACACAAGAAGATGAGAAGTGTTTAATAATTTAGCTCACATCCCCAGTTAAATTTGCTGAAAATACCAGGTTGACACGCACATTCTTCCACGAGGTATGCAAGATGGTGTTTCTTCTCCTATTCTTTCGTATACATTAACTGTGGTGCTATGGCCAAAATTTGGCCATAGCACCACCTTGAATAACAAGGGTTACAAATCACACAAGGAGATGGGAAGTGTTTCATAACTTAGCTCACATCTTCCACTAGATTTCGCGCAAATATCAGATTGACATGCCCACTCTCCCATGCGGTATGCAAGATGGTGCTCAGTACATTGACTGTGGTGCTATGGCCAAAATTTGGCCATAGCACCACTTTGAATAAAAAGGGTTACAAATCACATAAGGAGATGGAAAGTGTTTCATAACTTAGCTCACATCTTCCACTAGATGTAGTGAAAATATCAGGTTGACACGCCCACTCTCCCATGCGGTATGCAAGATGGTGCTCAGTACATTGACTGTGGTGCTATGGCCAAAATTTGGCCATAGCACCACTTTGAATAAAAAGGGTTACAAATCACGTAAGGAGATGGAAAGTGTTTCATAACTTAGCTCACATCTTCCACTAGATTTAATTTAGCGAAAATATCAGGTTGACACGCCCACTCTCCCATGCGGTATGCAAGATGGCCCTCAGTACATTGACTGTGGTTCTATGACCAAAATTTGGCCATAGCACCACCTTAAATAACAAGGGTTACAAGTCACACAAGGAGATGGGAAGTGTTTCATAACTTAGCTCACATCCCCAACTAGATGTTGTAAAAATATCAGGTTGACACGCCCACTCTCCCATGCGGTATGCAAGATGGTGCTCAGTACATTGACTGTGGTACTGTGGCCAAAATTGCTAGGTCTGTTGTTTCAGAAGTTAGTTCCAGTCACCTGCTAGATCTGCCTAGAATATCAAGTTGACACACACCCTCCCCCATGAGCTATACAAAAAGGTGCTTAGTGTTTTCTCTCCTATATACGTATATGTACTCTCCCTTACATTGAAAAGTACTAAGCACCTCCGAATTTAACTGGGGTTACAGGCTACCTATTGAGATTGGAATTGTTCCAGAAGTTAGTTCACATCCCAAGCTAGGTCTGTCTAAAATATCAAGTTGACACGCCCCCTCACCCATGAGCTATGCAAAAAGGTGCTTATAGTGTTTTCTCTCCTATACTCTCCCATGCGTGTAAGAGGAACAAATAATTCGAGTTTAAAATCTCATGGGGCTGCCATTGTGACCATGTTCCTGGCTGTTGATCTCTGCTGTTGTCAGTTGTTGTTGCAAGCCATAGTCACATAACTGGGTTATTGTCAAGTCGATTGCCCTTGCATGGTCCCATCTGTTCTCCAATTGAACTGTTCAATGTTGTGATTATGTGACTCCTCCTTAATACAACTACTTCATTTGATGTGGAATTCCCAGAGTACCTGTGTTGACTGACCCTTTGCTTCTACCACCTGTCTGACACCGTCAGCTGCTCGAGGTAGACACCCCGTACAAATTATGATGTTGTCAGTATCAACATCGGTGTAGTTATCTGAGATTGTATTACATGTATGCTTTGAAGGGGGCTTTAAGTAGCAACAGCTAGGAATTAGTATTAGTCAACACATGCACCTGCATCTATCTTTCATACACCACACATGCACATATATGTATACATGTACACACGTGCATGCACATACCACACGAGTGCGCACATACATGCACCACACAAGCACATATATGTATACATGTACACACGTGCATGCACATACCACACGAGTGCGCACATACATACACCACACATGCACATATATGTATACATGTACACACTTGCAAGCACATACATATGAGTGTGCACATACACCAGACACACGTCTTGAAGAAAACGTTCATAGTTGGACTCGAACCTGCGACCTGGAGCCTAAAGAAATCTTGCCACCTGCACATTGCACCACTGTGACCTATATAAACATTATTAAGCACCTTCCAATGTAACTGGGGTTACAGACCACCTATTGAGATGGGAATTGTTTCAGAAGTTAGTTCACATCCCAAGCTAGCTCTGTCTAAAATATCAAGCTGACACCCCCCCTCTCCCATGAGCTATACAAAAAGGTGCTTAGCGTTCCCTCTCCTATACTCTCCCATACATTGAAACCTCTGAATGTAACTGGGGTTATGGGTTAGGTACGGAGATGGGATTGTTTATGGGAATATTATATTTGATTCTATAGTATTGTACATGTGCTATTTAGTGGTTAAGACAAGGGCACAAGGGCATTATGACATATAAAATACCGAATCCCGAGGGCGCGAAGTGCCCGATGGCGAGTGTATTTTATGTGTCATAATGCCCGAGTGTCCATGTCTTAACCATTATAGCATCCGTTGCTAGCGCTTTATACATTATAAAATTGCTGTATAATAGTACTGTTTCTATGGTAACGGATGCTATAATACTTACAAAGTCACTCGATCTCCATGAGATTCAAACCAATTTCTGCACCTACAGCTCGCAGTCAACTTTGCACTGTATAATATACTATTGTGCCTGATCTGATTGGAAGATGTCGAAAGTGCTTCTTATAATAATTTTAATAACCATCATTCTAACATTCAATCCTAATCATAATATATAATATATTATAATATTGCAATCTATCTGTTAACAATAATAATATCATATAATATGAAGTTCAATTATATACAATTTTATGTATAATATACATACATATACATGCAATGAATTATACAGTACAGGGAATAATCAAAAATAACAATTATAATTGGTGCGAAAACAAAAGTAATAATGAAACCTGTTGTTTAATTATAGTACATTAATTATAATAATAATGACGATCAAATTAATAATCACGTATAACATTATTGCCACATGCGACTGACTGATTGGAATATTAAAAAGATTGGTGAATAGTTTATTGTACAATGATGCATATACAACAACAACAACAACAACAACAACAACAACAATCAAAAAACAACAAAATATTGAAAAAAAACATGGAAACAAGAACATTATCACATGACAAAAGTCATAATAGCTGTTATAAATCAAAAACGCAACAAAAGTATTACATACGTGTGTATTGTAGTAATGGTGGGTATTATATAGTATACATAGTATTATTATTATTATTAGGTTGATACAAGTACATAGGTACATGTAGTGCAGTACATATTCACACATAGGCATACACAGGTATATACTGTAATAATGCAAGATAAATGTGAAGTATACAAAGTTAATACGCTGTGAAGAACCTTTAGGAACAGACACACACGTGCGCCCACACACATTCAACACGTATACATTCGTATGTACACACACATATGTACACATATGTGAATGCACACACGTACACACACACATTGCGCGTGTGCGCCCACACGGACACACATACACACACACACGCACACACACACACACACGCACACACACACACACACACACACACACACACACACACACACACACACACACACACACACATGTACATACAGACACAATTACTTTACATTAATGTCACCCCCATACACAAGAATGCACACTACGACACTGAAGGTAATACAAGCCCACAGGTATCGACAAGGTGACTACACAGCGACGTCACTCGGGTCTCAAGACCTTCAATTATGTCATGGGAAAGTGGAGGAACGAGCTTCATTGTTTGTTTATCTAGCACCCTTGAGGATTCCAGCAGCTCTTGTGTCAACAAGGAAGGTTGTTTACAGAATCGGGATATCCGTTGTAGAAAACGATCGGGAAAGACGCACACTTTTCCCACAAAGAATTCCTGCAATGTGCGAATCTGTTGATTGTCTTTGGCAAATTGGTACCCAATCCAAAAACTGTTCTCGTGATCAAAAAGTACCAACTGCCCATGCGGGTCCAGTGCTAAATTATGCACGGGCGAGGACAAAATTCCAGAATTGTATTGGTAATTTGTGAGCATGTTAACAAGTCGGTCTGTATTCCCAGTGAGGTAGTCGAGAACAACAAGTTCCACCCACATCGGATCAATGGAGTTGCTGTCATCAATTGTTTTCATTCCAGCGACGGCCTCCTTCATGGCTGATGGCAGAGTAACATCAGACAATCCCTCGACGAATTCACTACACACAATGGTAGCGCCATGCGGCCATTTTGCTTCTGATGCAGCTGCGTTTCTAACCTTGTCAAATCTCTCATCAGTGAACAGTACAGATGTAGCAACTGTCAGAGGTACTCGCCCCACAAACCCGAGAACACGAGAGAGATGGTAGGTGAACACCTCGCCTTGAAGCTTGTGAACGTTCTTTCTAAAGTGACAGCAGAACTTTGCGCCCGTTTCCATGGTTACCTTTTGACTTGTTGACAGCATTCCACATGTGCTTCCATCCAAGGAAGCCAGTTTAGAGGAATGAAATGAGGTCACCTTCTCACAGAGATACCTAGGATAGTTGTTGTTGTTAATGACATTCCTCGAGTTGTGTACCTCGAAAGCCTTCTCAAGTTTCATTTCTTCCGAATAAACCTTGTCGCCTTGTGTCGGGGTGCCCACGGCCCCACCAAAATATGATAATAAAACAGCGCCAGCTTGTAGGGTTACAAGCAGACACAACGTGAGGTTGCGCATCTTGTTAAGAGGCGGATAAACGGATATCCAACTGTATGTACGTATGTACTGTGTGGTTAGTTGAGCCTGTAAGGAGAGAGGGGAAACAGTGATGGTTGGTGTTGTGTGACAAGGGGTTGGAGGTGGCTTAGGGATGGAGATATCTCAGTGTGTATGCATTTATGTATTGCAAGTTACACCAGTGCACATACACACACACACACACACACACACACACAAACAGGCATGCACACACACAAACACATAAGCACACACACACACACACACACACACACAAACACACACACGCACACACACACACACACACACACACACACACACACACACACACACGCACGCATGCATACACACACACGCGCACACACACATACACATACACAACATGTACACACATTGTTTGTGTATACAACCAACAATGTGCCAAACATTATCATATTCTCATACCAGTACTAGTGCTGACCTAATATTCATATTGAACATCTGTACACCCAGACACACTATTAGTACAACACCCACACATAGTTATGTATACTTTCACCCTCCCTCGTGACCTCCAAGGACCAATATGTACATGCCAAGGAATGTGTATACTAGATGCTGAGATCACAGCAGGACGTTAACACTAGCATGAACGGGCATAAACAGCATTGCAGTTCGCTTGATCGTCTGAAGATGTGATGTCTTCAGTCAGGAGCACCAGACACGGCTGCCCATATACAAGATCATATTTCCTGATAGCGATACAGATGTTGTGATTGACTCAATTTCTTACTGGGAAAATTGATCCCTGATAAGCAGGAATGAATTGCAGTTTCTCACGGGTAAAGCCACACGTTTAGCTCAATACACTAAAAGCCTAAAGAGAGCTCACTG
This sequence comes from Chondrilla cf. caribensis, assembly GCA_964020155.1. NCBI lineage: Eukaryota > Metazoa > Porifera > Demospongiae > Chondrillida > Chondrillidae > Chondrilla > Chondrilla cf. caribensis. The sequence continues at coordinate 688,106 of OZ026551.1, read as the reverse complement.
TGAGCATCCCAGTGTCCATCAGTGATGGCTATCATTTTGTGATATTCCTGTCACAACAATGTGAAGGGTGTGGTGGATTGAGTGCGTGCGTGCGCATGGTGGTGGATTGACAAAAATTCTCTGTATGTGCACAAAGTATATGTACACACAGTCACACCGTTCCACATGTGAATGGCATGCCCTAATCACAGTTCTGACACAAAGCACACACTACAGACTGCACAGACGTAGGCCGTTTAAACAGGTTCATTGAAAGGTACACTAAATCTGTACTTCTTGTCAAAGGTACATACTCACTATCAGTATTGGTTGAGTGAAGTGTATGTGTATTATACATAGTAGAGGTGTGTATCAAATTCAGGGTACTTATGTACTTATAATATAATGTACAGTCGTACATATATACACGTTTACAGACTACATCTCCACTGTACAACATCATAATATGTACATACGTACACGTGAGTATGTGAGTACGTCCATACATCAATATGTCCATATGTATGTACGTACATAGACATGAGTATGTGAGTATGTCCATACATCAATATGTCCATATGTCCATAACATTATACATACATATGCATATGAGCATGAATGGTGTGATGTGGTATGCCACCATATCATATTACGCTGTTTCTCACCTACGACTAGGGAACACTATATCCTTGTTAGACAAGACAACCTGTACAGTGTGGAAATCGTACACTGGTTGTGGGCTGGCTGACATGCACTCTTGAATGGGGATCAAGTTTGTGATGCGATAAACGTATTGTGTGGGGCAAGAGAAAGAGAAGGGGGGTGGAGATAGCTGGGAGCTCTCTTAGCTGGAGAAAGTGGATTGGAGTAAATGAGACGGTATCTCATGTCAACAGGACAATGGATACACACTGGTCATGTAACATGGTGAATGACCAGTGAAACATTAGTCCCATGTGTGAAGGAATATACGTAACTGTATGTAGTGAGCACCGTGTGTAGTGTGTGTACTGTGTGTACTGTGTGTACTACGTGTACTGTGTGTACTGTGTGTACTACGTGTACTGTGTGTACTGTATGCATTGTATGTGCTGTGTGTACTGTGTGTACTGTGTGTACTGTGTGTACTGTATGCATTGTATGTGCTGTGTGTACTGTATGTACTGTATGTAGTGTGTACTGTGTGTACTGTATGTACAGTGTGTATAGTACATATACTCACATACTAGTGTACATACGTACGTTACACTCAAGATCTCAACACTACACACCACACACAGAACTTTGTTGACAAGATTTTGTTGACACCACACCAGCTTACACACTGTTGTTTCTGGGAAATGAACCATCTAATTTATTGTGTCTGTGTGAGGTGTACTTTTAGTTTAACTCGCTCAAGCCAAAAGTAAACTGTACCTAGGTAGACACAGCCATGCTCCACTGGGTATCACTGAGCTTATCACTCCCCTGGCTGATGTTGCAGTGTACACACAGACATACCCCATTGGATATCAAGCAGTGTGCCGTCTCGTCACTTGCTGTTAGACGGCTCACAGACACGGACATTCCCTACTCCAGAGCCAGTGACTAAGCATGTACGTACGTTGTTTCATTAGGACAACTTTGATGACGAGCTACGGTGAAGTGTCTACCACTGGACAATCCCTTAGTATGGACACATTATATTTCATGTTGGCAGGGTGTACTAAATAGGTCCCTTCTACCCGGAGTGATGTGACACACACACATGCCAGTTGTACGTATGTTGTTTCCTTAGGATAACATGGAGTAAAGGTACATTTAAACAGTGATGATGTTGAGCTACAGTTGAGTGTCTACTGCTGGTCAACCCCCCTTGGAAATGGAGATATCTCTGACGTGTACACATTTGACATATAGTATACGTAGCTTCATGGAGGGTGGGCCTCTATACTGGTCCATTCTAGCCTAAGTGATGTGACACTCACGTCGGCCAGTTAGTGTGTTGGTTATTACTGGACACCATACTACACACATAGACAGTCCTGTTGGTACGTATGTGTGTAGCTGATGAAGATCATTGTGGTTGACATGTTCTAACATGTTCTCTTTACACGCTCGAGGGACCAAGTAGTGTATCGCTCCATCACTGTATGCTACACTCAAACACACCAGGTAGTGTATCGCTCCATTACTGCACGCTACACTCAAACACACCAGGTACTGTATCGCTCCATTACTGTACGCTACACTCAAACACACCAGGTAGTGTATCACTCCATTACTGTACGCTACACTCAAACACACCAGGTAGTGTATCGCTCCATTACTGTACGCTACACTCAAACACACCAGGTAGTGTATCGCTCCATCACTGTACGCTACACTCAAACACACCAGGTAGTGTATCGCTCCATCACTGTACGCTACACTCAAACACACCAGGTAGTGTATCACTCCATTACTGTACGCTACACTCAAACACACCAGGTAGTGTATCGCACCATTACTGTACGCTACACTCAAACACACCAGGTAGTGTATCGCTGCATCACTGTACACTACACTCAAACACACCAGGTAGTGTATCACACCAGGTAGTGTATCGCTGCATCACTGTACGCTACACTCAAACACACCAGGTAGTGTATCACTCCATTACTGTACGCTACACTCAAACACATGGGTATAGTGTATCACTCCATTACTGTACACTACACTCAAACACACGGGGTAGTGTATTGCTCCATTACTGTACGCTACACTCAAACACACAGGGTAGTGTATCACTGCATTACTGTACACTACACTCAAACACACCAGGTAGTGTGTCCCATGAATACCTCACCCGCGCACTAAGCCCCGTAATGACATCTACGCACAATGAAATAACGATCTGTACGGGGTCACTCTCACGACTGGGGGTACCAACAGGACACTTAATGGGTCGTTAATTCTGTAAAGCTTCGACGACGACCTGGATCAATGGGTCTGGAAGGATCAGCTACGTGCACTTGCAAATAGTACAAGACCGACGCAACAGCTGTTTCTGTCGTGGTCGATTATGGGGCGATAGTAGATAAAGTTTCGTACGCACACCAGGTACTTAGATGTAAAAACACGGCATATAACTTACAATTATATTTTGGTGGGGGAGAAAACACTCCACACGCTACACTGGAGACTGAACAACGACTCTCCTTTAGACAGAAGCAAGGCGTACCATAATACTCAAACACGTACGACTCGAAAGCGATAATTAAGAGAGAGGGGACATTATGGTTACATTGGAACGCTAAACCACACCGCGTAAGTAAATTCACAACAGATAACGAAATTACATCAACATCGGTTAACTCACAGTTGTAGGAGGGAGCTCCTAGTGTTTCGGAAATTCAACGGTAAGCTCTTTTAGGGTCCTTGAAGGAGATTCGAGAGCAGAATAGCCCAAATGCGTCCTCTCGTTGGTATTAAACGGGCAGGAAGAATCGTGGAGTGCGTTGGCGAGGCGTCGGCGCCATGAATTTACTTAACTCAATGATATTCATCGATCATAACGATATTCATAGTTCTATAATGCAAATTCACTTGTTTTGAATTTTACCCTGCAGGGCTGAGTCAGTCGCAGAAGGTTAACTGGTGACGTTTCATGACATCACGTCACGTGTTTCGTCCTCCACGTGTTCTAGTTGGTAAAGCGTAGTTTGGCTCACCGCTGTTCTCGATATTTTCAAGGGATTAAGTCGGCCGAACGGAAATAAAAATGGTACGATTGCGAGGACAGTTAGAGTGAATGGTGTATGTCTTGTTTTATTCAATTTTACAAGGTTTTCTGGTTTGGTTAAGGTTTTTTGTGTGTATGTGTTCATTCTCTTTGAAGCATCGATTCAATCACATCAATACTTTTCCATGGCTCTCTACAACATTACATTATTGGTGTACTAATTGTCTTTAATACTTTTCTTTGTAATTATCATCACTGATCATTATTATCATCAACACTACCGCCATCATCATCATCATCATCATCATCATCATTATTCACACTACCACCATCGTCATCATCATCATCATCACCATCATCATCATTCATACACCACCACCATCATCATCTCCATCATTATCATCAGCATCATCATTCACACCGTCATCATCATCATTCACACCGTTACCATCATCATCATCATCATCAGCAGCAGCATCATTCACACCGTTACCATCATCACCATCATCGTCATACCCATCATCTACCCCATCATCATCATCACCACCACCATCATCATCATCATCATTCACACCACCATCAACTTCACCATCATCATCTTCATCATCATCATCACATTTTATCACTATCATAATCATGGTTTCTTTCTCTATCACAGTCTATGATGAAGGAAAAGGGATTCCCCCAAGAGGAGACCACCATCCATAAGATCAGGATCACCCTCACCAGCCGAAATGTGAAGAGCTTGGAGAAAGGTTAGCCCTCAAGCGTCCGTGGAAGTAGTCCATCAAAGATGTGTCTGCACACATGTTTAGCTAATTTTGGCATGTTGAAACGTTCGAGGAGACAGGTTCAGCAAGTTAGAGAGTTTGAACAGATCGGTACACTACCAATTGAGCCTCTTTACATCGTTGTAGTTGGTAACACAATGTTCTGTAACCTTTTGTGTTCTGTGTAGACCAGGCACCATCTAGTTGTTCCACAATGCAACTCAGCACATATTACTATAGCCTCACTCTCAGATCATCACCATTGGGATAGCAACTCTAATTATGAGATGATATGTCTTATCAATGGTCCTATGTTTGTTGCATGGGTGAGGGAGATTACAACAATATTGCTGTTTATCCCGTGTGAGTCCTTGTTGTGAGTGGGTTGTTGTTTTCACCTGGTGTGGGGCATGCATACCTCTCCATACTTCATTGAACAACTCAGTACATGTCAAATGAAATTGCTCTCCGAACATCGTCAACATCACAAGTGGATTAGCTCTGTTTGGTGTGTGCAAGTGGGAGAGAGAGGCAGTGGAGGAAGTCATTTGTGAACACATGTATACCGAGTCATTGGAGCACATTACTGTGACCTTAGTATCAATCCATGTTATTCACTTAATTCCACCCACTCATCCCACTCATCAGGCTAACGCTGACAGCTTACTACTGTACAGGTACAGGTACACAATACCTGTGATTGGCACAACATAGCACACCTCCCCAGGTACTGATAGCGCAGTAGCCCCTCCACCAGGTGATGCATTGCCTGTAGTTAGTATGTTATTGTGAGTTGACATGCTTCACCAGCTGCTCATGTCATGAGGAATGATTACCTGGTACTCCTCATGTAGGCAACCTGTGTACAGCTGTTTGTGCAAAATGGTTAATAGGAGCACCAGCTGCTTATGTCATGAGGAATGATCACCTGGTACTCCTCGTGTAGGCCACTTGTGAACAGCTGTTTGTGCAAAATGCTTAACAGGAGCTTATTCAGGTGTTTATAGCAAATTGAGGCGGGGACATTGTTAACTTGTGTAAAGTTGGAATGGGGACTTACTTTTAGTTTGTATTGTATGGAAAAAATGATTTTATTCTGGTGTCTATAGAAAATGGGACAATTTTATCAAGTTTGTACAAAATGGGAATGAGAAAATTCTCACTTGTAGCACATTGGAATGGGAATATGTTACTGTATTGATATGCATATACAGTAACAACATCTTTTTTTCGCTGGCGCAATTACTTTTCGTCATTTTCTCTCATTTAGTCTGTGCTGACCTGATTCGAAGTGCCAAAGAGGAGCACCTCCGAGTGAAGGGACCAATCAGAATGCCAACGAAGATCCTGAAGATCACCATGAGGAAGACCCCCTGTGGTGAGGGATCCAAGACTTGGGACCGCTTCGAGATGAGGATCCACAAGAGGGTGATTGACCTGCACAGCCCGGCTGAGACCGTCAAGAAGATTGTATCCTCTTGTGTGTGCTGCGGACTACAATGCATTGTTGTGAAGTGTGTGCATTTGTACAGTACAGAACACAGTATAGTATTGTACAGTACACGTTTACACAGTAGACTGTTGTACAGTATGTTGTTGTACAGTACAGTTCTTTAGAGTGTCAATACATGTGTTGTACAGTACATTTTAGTGTGTTGTTGTCGTGGGATAATGTCGATAATGATATCAACAGAGTACAGTTCACCAGCTGATATGTACATCTCTTGTTAAGTGTGAATTTGTTGATGTTTACTTGTTTGCCTTTGTTTTCATCCTTAATTGATTTCAGACATCCATCAGCATCGAACCCGGTGTGGAGGTGGAAGTCACCATTGCTGATGCATAAACTTTGTCACATGATTAGCATGTGATTGATAGCCAATTTGTAATGTATTTGAATTGGGGAATGATTGTGTGGAAAATACGTAAATTTGGAATGCTGTGATGAATAAATTATCGGATTTCTACAAATTCCCCAACAGAGCAATGCTAGGATAGAATAGTCCAGCCAACATTGGTGTACAGGTAGCCATGTTGCATGGCGATAGTTTAGAGCAGGTTGTAACAATGTGTACAGTAACACCATCACTGCCTATTCTGAGGACATTCAGCTGGACCAGTTGGTCCTACCATATAGTGGGAAACGTTCGCAGATTTTGCAGATTTTGGTCCAACATCTGCAAAAATAGAATCCACGAATTAGGCATTCTCCTTGTTCTATCACATGACTGCATTAAATTCGTGATAATTTTATCTGCGAATTTTCATTTTTGGAGCCATCCGTGAAAATTTCCTGCTATATGGTACGTATGTAGGTCCTCCTCTATAGATCAAACATAAATACCTCCTGGACAGATGTGTTGTAGAATGTCGTGTAATGTGTCTTCTGCCGTACCTGTACATTACAGCTCTACTACATGTAAATTAATGCACTATTATTATATTACTCTATGTAGCAATAATTCGAGGACAATTGAAAATGTATAAAATATATTCTTATATATAATATACGCAGTACATGTATTATGTAGTTGTGTATGTATAATATAATACAGAATATGTATTGTGTATAATGACACGATGCATCCTCAGTATATTATGTAAAATTGTAATTCAGTGGATTATGGACATGTTACATCACCTTCACATGTATTATTCATGCTTGGAATTCATTTGTGCGAGAGAGATAATAATAGCAATAATTACAATTGTACAGAGACTGCAATTATTACAAAAGTCAACAATACAGGTTTAAACCAATGATGTACGTACACATATGCATACTAATTAAGGCTTAACTACATGTTACAATGAGATACATTAACATAATGTTCCAATATAATATACAGCCTGTGATAAGAGTAAGTACGGTAACATTGGTGTAATATGTAGTCCAACTATTGTATTACATTGTCACTAGTTTGTGATATGCATGGTGTTATTATAGTGCACACAATATACTACTCATGGTCAGTCAACTGTTCATACATGATAGTGTATACATGCACTATTGGACATCAACGCTGGTTATTTTAACATAGAGACTGTCGTCTTTGATGAACCCTGGTAATGGTGTAAAACGATAAAATATCTTCGAGCCTCTGTCTTTTGGGTAAGTGATTTCTCTTGAATCCCTCCCACGGTAATGATCCTTGTCCTCCTCCTGATTCAAGACAAGAATTTTGATTGTCATTTCGATAGGCCATTTTAGTGAGTAGTTGTCTGGATGATCTACTGGAACAATGTTAATTTTACCTATCTGACTACATGTCCGTAACACCAGTCTATACCCTCCAGGATGGGAGAAGAAGTGAGGACTATCACAAAAACTGCCCTCCTCTACATCCACTCTCAGTGTACAAGGAGGATAGCGAACAAGCAGGTCTTCCTCCAACCAAGGTTTTGAAGGAGGTACATGAGGACGTAGCTTTACTTTAGTGGATGTCTTCCTGACGAGAGACTCAACCTGGCTCTCCAAGTTATTAACTTTAGTCACTAGTTCCAATGTAGTTGCCATGGCAATGTCCAGATGTGTGTCCTTGTCTTTTAGATGGTCTTCCATCTGTTTCCGTGGTAACATCACCTTACACCCAAGGGACTGGTACCTACATGGAACCACTTCTTCTGGACATGCACAAAGATGAGATGACATGTCTCCTCTCCTAATTCCCTTCTTTCCACAATTGTGGGGACAGTCAAGAGGAAAATAATAACATTCTTTGAAGTGTTCACTTGTAACTTCCTTGTATGTACCCTTATGCCACATAAATGACCCCCCATACGAAGGACAATATGGACACTGATACATTCTCAGTTCACAGTGGTCCTCCTCGTGCTCTTCAACCTCTCTCCTCTCCATCTCTGCTCCGCACTTGTTGCCACACTGCACCAACTGGTATCCACAGACACCATTTTGATGGGACTCAACATTACCTAGCTCTCCCTCCCACTCACACCCTCTGGAGCTGTTCTGACATTTAACTATCAAGTTTCTGATCTCCCTTTCATTGAACTTGTCCCTTCTTGGTTCTTCTTCAAACTCTGCTCGACAAGAAGGACAGTTCTCCGATTGCACTCCTTTCAAACATCTCCCACAAAACAAGTGTCCACAACTGGTTTGAACTGGTTCACAAAGAATCTCTTGACAAATTGAACACAGATACCTTTCCACAAAACTCTTAACATGAGTGATAAACTGGTATTCTTTGCTGCAATAAGAGTACTTTAGAATAACAGGCACTACTGGAGTGTTAAGGCTATGACTGGTACTTAGGGAGGCCATTTCTGAACATGTGGATGGGCGTGATAATATGCACACAGACACACCCCCTCACTCCATATTAAGATAATTGGGTTAAGTCATGAATATCATTAGGACTGCACTAAACATACCAATAATACTATATGACACAACACTACAGTTTTCAGAAATGTGACCTGGTCTCTAGCTGTACATCACCTTTAGTTCCCCACTTCATACATGTACCTGTCATTATAAGTTGTATGGATACACATGAACACAGTTCTAGTGTCTTGTGGTGAGCGTCAATAAATGATAATTTCATCTCAATATGGTCCCCACCAGCTCCATAGCACATGCAGAGGGTGTACATGTCGTGTGTATTTGAGTTACTGTGTGTCATGTGGACACTGTGAGGCTGTGGTGACCGTCCATAAAAATGATTTCATCTTGACAGTCACCACATGCAGGTTCTGTACAACCTCAAGTACACCACTCTACAACATGTACATCACAGTTGTACAGCATGTACATCACAGTAACATACTCGTACAGGTGTGCACAATAGCAACAATTCACTGACAATTGAAAAATGTACAAAATATAATATAGAATATTACATAGTAAATATCACAAGTAATATATATTATATAGCATCCGTTACCATAGAAACAGTACTATTATACAGCAATTTTATTATGTTATAAAGCACTAGCAACAGTATAAAGCATTAGCAACGGATGCTATACTGGTTAAGACATGGACACTCGGGCGGTATGACATAAAATACACTCGCCCTTGGGACTTGGTATTTTATATGTCATAATGCCCTCATGCCCATGTCTTAACCACTACATAGTTGTATATGTATAACAGTGAACTCTTGTTGATCTGCTAGATACCACTTTATCCACAAAATCTATTAATCTGCCACAATTTCCCAGTACTGCTAGCTATAGTGTACAAGTACCAATGAATATCCAGTTAGTCCACCAAACTTGCTAATCCACCATAATATTATTTGAAAACGAATTAATATTGTGGCAGATTAATGAGTTTTCACTGTATATATAGTATAATAATATAATACCGTATATCCGGGGATATTGACAGTGAATTAAATTTGGCAATTTGGTGGTCACAGACGCTACTGCAAAATTAATATTCGTCAACAGCTATCATGCGGTGCCAAATTTTAACGTTATCAACACTCATTCTGGCAAACTGCCAAATTTAACTTCTGCCATTAATTAAGGCATTGGGTCAAATTTCGGGCATATTAATATTGCCAAATTTTATGACTGCCAATATTTCCGGATATACGGTAGTATTATATGTGTATGTCCTGTATAATCGCCATCCTCAGCATATAATATATTATATTATGCAAAAATAAATTGTATTGCAATTCAGTGAATTATCAAATTTCACATTCTCTCCACATGTGTTGTTCATGCTTGGAATTCATTTGTGTGAGAAAGATAATAATAGCAATAATTATAATTGTACAGAGACTGCAATTATTACAAAAGTCAACAATACAGGTTTAAATCAATAGTGTACATACACATATGCATACAAATTAAGGCCTAACTACGTACATGTTATAATGAGATACATTAGCATAATGTTCCAATATAATATACAGCCTGTGATAAGAGTAAGTACGGTAACATTGGTGTAATATGTAGTCCAACTATTGTATTACATTGTCACTAGTTTGTGATATGCATGGTGTTATTATAGTACACACAATATACTACTCATGGTCAGTCAACTCTACATACATGATAGTGTATACGTTATTGGAGAAGAATGCTGTCTATTTTGATATAGAGACTGTTATTTTTGATGAACCTTACTGGTGGTCTCTTACCTGACTCAAACAGCATGGGGATGGACCGGATGGTGTGTTTTGGAGAAGTGATTTCCCTTGAATACTTCTCGTGGACATGATCCTTGTCCTCCTTTTGATTCAAGATGATATAGTTGACGGTGATTTCAATAGGCCATTTTAGTGGGTAGTTGTCTGGATGATCGACTGGATCAATGTAAAGGCCATAACTATCTATCAGCAACTCAAGTCTGTACCCTCCGGGATGGGAGAAGAAGTGAGGACTAACACCACATATGTCCTTGTCTAGTTCCACCTTCAGTGTGCAAGGAGGATAGCGAGGGAACAGGTCTTCCTTTAACCAAGGTTTGGAAGGAAGTACAGGAGGAGGGAGCTCTACTTTAGTGGATGTCTTCTTGAGGACTGCCCTCATCTGCTTCTCCAAGTTGCTGATGCACACACTGTGTTCAGATTCTACTTTGTTTAGTTTAGTCACTAGTTCCGATGTGGTTGCCATGGCAATGTCCAGGTGTGTGTCCTTGTTTTTGAGATGGTCCTCCATCTGTTTCCGTGGTAACCTCACCTTACACCCGAGGGATTGGTACCTACATGGAACCACTTCTTCTGGACATGCACAAAGATGAGATGACATGTCTCTTCTTCTAATTCTCTTCTTTCCACAGTTGTTGGGACAGTCAAGAGGAAAATAATAACATTCTTTGAAGTGTTCACTTGTTACTTTCTTGTATGTATCCTCATGCCATTGACAATAAAGACACAGGTACCTTCTCAGTTCACAGTGGTCCTCCTCATGCTCCTCAACCTCTCTCCTCTCGACTTCTGCTCCACACTTGTTGCCACACTGCACCAACTGGTATCCACAGACACCATTTTGATGGGACTCAACATTACCTAGTTCTCCCTCCCACTCACACCCTCTGGAGCTGTTCTGACATTTAACTATCACGTTTCTGATCTCCCTTTCATTAAATCTGTCTTCAATCGGTTCTCTAACGAACTCTGCTCGACAAGAAGGACAGTTCTTCGATTGCACTCTTTTCAAACACTTCCCACAAAACAGGTGGCCACAACTGGTTTGAAGTGGCTTATAAAGTATCTCTTGACAAATTGGACACAGGTACCTCTCCACTAAACTCTTATCTTTACTAATAAACTGGTATTCTTTGCTGCAATAAGAGTACTTTAGAATAACAGGCACTACTGGAGTGTTAAGGCTACGACTGGTACCTCTTGAGGCCATTTCTGAACATGTGGGTGGGCATGATGATATGCTCACAGACACACCCCTCACCCCATATTAAGATAATTAGGTTAAGTCATGAATATGATTAGGACTGCACTAACATACCAATAATACTATATGACACAACACTACAGTTTTCAGAAATGTGACCTGGTCTCTAGCTGTACATCACCTTTAGTTCCCCACTTCATACATGTACCTGTCATTATAAGTCGTATGGATACACATGAACACAGCTCTAGTGTCTTGTGGTGAGCGTCAATAAATGATAATTTCATCTCAATATGGTCCCCACCAGCTCCATAGCACATGCAGAGGGTGTACATGTCGTGTGTATTTGAGTTACTGTGTGTCATGTGGACACTGGGAGGCTGTGGTGACCGTCCATAAGAATGATTTCATCTTGACTGTCACCACATGAAGCAAGGTTCTGTACAGCCTCAAGTACACCACTCTACAGCATGTACATCACAGCCCTACAACATGTACATCACACCTGTACAACATGTACATCACACCTGTACAACATGTACATCAAGGCTGTACAGCATGTACATCACAGCTCTACAACATGTACATCACAGCTGTACAACATGTACATCACAGCTCCACAACTTGTACATCACGGCTCTACAACATGTACATCACAGCTCTACAACATGTGCATCACAGCTGTACAACATGTACATCACAGCTCCACAACTTTTACATCACGGCTCTACAACATGTACAACACAACTGTACATTATGTACATCACAGCTGCACAACATATACATCACAGCCGTATAACATGTACATCACAGTAACATACTCGTACATGTGTGCACAATAACAACAATACACTGACTATTAAAAATTGTACAATTATAATATATAGATTATTACATAAATATATACAGTATAGCAGGAAATATTGGCAAGAAGAATATTATTGGTGATTTGAGGCTAATTTAGACTTTGGCAGTTCTCATTTTGTGCAATTGTCTTCCAGTGGATTATAATTATATTCATAGCCTGTGAATATGATAGAAATAAATGAAGAAACGATTACGTCATAATTATAAGGCTATAATATATGCGTTTCTGAGCTGTACTTCAACGGATTTTAATTTGGCGTTAGATTCAAAAATCGACAAATCGCCAAAATAAATCCCCTGCCAATCTTTCCGGCTATATATACAGTGGTTGTGTATGTATAATATGTAGTGTAGTACATGTGTATATCCTGTATAATTGCCATTCTCAGTATTATTATTATATTATACAAAGTAATTAATAAATTGCATTATAATTCAGCAGTTTACAAAATGTTACATCACCTTCACATGTATTATTCATGCTTGGAATTCATTTATGTGAGAAAGATGATAACAGCAATAATTATAATAATTTATTTGTGTGAGAAAGATAATAATAGCAATAATTATAATTGTACAGAGACTGCTATTATTACAAAAGTCAACAATGCAAATTTAAAACAATAGTGTACGTACACATGCATACAAATTAAGGCTTAACTACATGTTATAATGAGATACATTAGCATAATGTTCCAATATAATATACAGCCTGTGATAAGAGTAAGTACAGTAACATTGGTGTAATATGTAGTCCAACTATTGTATTACATTGTCACTAGTTTGTGATATGCATGGTGTTATTATAGTACACACAATATACTACTCGTGGTCAGTCAACTGTACATACATGATAGTGTATATGTGCACTATTGGACATCAACATGTATTCAGATTCTACTTTGTTTAGTTTGGCCACTAGTTCTGATGTAGTTGCCATGGCAATGTCCAGGTGTGTATGCTTATCTTTGAGAAGATCCAGGTGTGTATCCATGTCTTTGAGATGATCCAGGTGTGTATCCATATATTTGAGATAGTCCAGGTGTGTATCCATATATTTGAGATAGTCCAGGTGTGTATCCATGTATTTGAGATGGTCCAGGTGTGTATCCATATATTTGAGATGGTCCAGGTGTGTAGCCATGTCTTTGAGATGATCCAGGTGTGTATCCATGTCTTTGAGATGGTCCATCATCTGTTTCAGAAGTTTCAGGAGGAGAGACCTCTACTTCAGTGGATGTCTTCTTGAGGACTGCCCTCATCTGTTTCTCCAAGTTGCTGATGGCCACTTTAGTCACACTGTGTTCAGATTCTACCTTGTTTAGTTTGGCAACTAGTTCTGATGTAGTTGCCAGGGCAAGGTCCAGATGTGTCTCCTTATCTCTTAAATGTTCATCCATCTGTTTCCGCAGTAACCTCACCTCACACCCGAGGGACTGGTACTTACATGGAACCACTTCTTCTGGACATAGAGCGAGATGAGATGATATGTCTACTCTTCTAATTCTCGTCTTTCCACAGTTGTTGGGACAGTCAAGAGGAAACTTATCACATTCTTTGAAGTGTTCACTTGTTACTTTCTTGTATGTATCCCAATGCAACAAACAATAAGGACACTCATACCATCTCAGTTCACAGTGGTCTTTCTTGTGCTTCTCAACCTCTCTCCTCTCCATCTCTGCTCCACACTTGTTGCCACACTGCACCAACTGGTATCCACAGACACCATTTTGATGGGACTCAACATTACCTAGTTCTCCCTCCCACTCACACCCCCTTGAGCTGTTCTGACATTTAACTATCAAGTTTCTGATCTCCCTTTCATTGAATTTGTCCCTTCTTGGTTCTTCTTCAAACTCTGCTCGACAAGAAGGACAGTTCTTTGATTGTACTCCCTTCAAACACTTTTTACAAAACAGGTGTCCACAACTGGTTTGAACTGGTTCACAAAGTATCTCTTGACAAATTGGACACAAGTACCTCTCCACTAAACTCTTATCTTTACTAATAAACTGGTATTCTTTGCTGCAATAAGAGTACTTTAGGATAACAGGCACTACTGGAGTGTTAAGGCTACGACTGGTATCTCTTGAGGCCATTTCTGTACATGTGAGTGGGTGTGACACAGAAACCTTTCCACAAAACTCTCTTCTTTACAACTAAACTGGTTTTCTTCACCACATTAGGAATGCTTGGGAGAACTAACAGCAATCATGTTCTAACATGTGAGTGGTTTGTGGTTAATTGATGAGACTCTCCCACTAAGTTATTTGTGTACCTGTATAAACTATGAGTCTCCTTATACTCCTTGCTGTGAACTGAACCTTACATTAATGTATGTATGCAGTAAACACACTAGTAGATATACACACACGTCATTACATGATAATCGTTATTGAAGACTTCACAAATAACTTGACTGGTAGATGTAGCAAAAGGTTCATAATTATTACTATGAACATTGTACTATATCTACCAGTCAGGTTATTTGTACAGTACAGTACACCACCCTACACGAGAGTACAGTATCAGTGCAGTACAGTACAGTACACCACAGTACAGTACACCACAGTACAGTGTATTACACTATAGTACGTTACAGTACAGTACAGTGCAGTACAGTATAATACAGCACACTACACTACAGTACAGTACACTGCAGTACAGTACACTACAGTACACTACAGTACAGTACACTATACCGTATAGCGGGAAACTTTGGCTAGCATTAAATTTGGCGAATCAGTCCCCGGAACGAATTGGCGAGTTTTAAATTTGGCGGCATGACAAATTCCAGGATCGTCAGATTACGTCAGAATAAAATATGGCGGATTTTAAATTTGGTGATTTTCCGTAAAATCGCCAATTCGCCAAATTAAAAACCTCGCCAAAGTTTCCCGCTATACGGTATATACGTAGTACGCTACAATACAATAAAGTACAACACAGTACAATACAGAATGAGAGAAGTTGACACCAGAGTAGCTGTTGTTTAGCTCCACCTTTGGAGTACAAGCAAAATAAGTGAGATATGTTATTGTATTTATGTACATGCATAAAGTAACAACATCTTTTCAAGGATGAACAGGTTTTGCTGGTGTATTCACTTTTCATCATTTTCTCTCATTTAGTCTGTGCTGACCTGATCCGAAGTGCCAAAGATGAGTACCTCTGAGTGAAGGGACCAATCAGAATGCCAACGAAGATCCTGAAGATCACCATGAGGAAGACGCCCTGTGGTGAGGGATCCAAGACTTGGGACCGCTTCGAGATGAGGATCCACAAGAGGGTGATTGACCTGCACAGCCCGGCCGAGACCGTCAAGAAGATTGTATCCTCTTGTGTGTGCTGCGGACTACAATGCATTGTTGTGAAGTGTGTACATTTGTACAGTACAGTACAGAACACAGTATAGTATTGTACAGTACATGTTTACACAGTAGACTGTTGTACAGTACGTTGTTGTACAGTACAGTGCTGTAGAGTGTACATACATGTGTTGTACTGTACATTTAATTTTAGTGTGTTGTGTCTTGGGATGATGTAGAACCATCACTCTGCATGAGATCGCTACTGAGGGACCTTCTCTACTGACACACCCCAGTACTTTGTCTCATTTTCAGCTGATATTTCCCATGTTTATACACATTTCACAAACAGCTCAAAACAGCCGGCTTACATGGAACACATGAACACACACAGGAAAACATACAAGTATGAGACTATTCAATACTACACTGCTTCCACTCGTGGACTGTATTGCAGCATACATAGATCGAGTACAGCTCACCAGCTGATATGTACATACATTCCTTGTTGAGTGTGAATTTGTTTGTGTTTACTTGTTTGCTTTTGTTTACATCCTTAATTGATTTCAAACACCCATCAGCATCGAACCCGGTGTGGAGGTGGAAGTCACCATAGCTGATGCGTAAACATTGTCACATGAATAGAATGTGATTGAAAGCCAATATGTGATATGTATATAATATGTTCAAATTGGGAATGCTGTGATGAATAAATTGCAGAATGTTCACCAAAATTCCCCCAAGGGAGCAATGTTAGGATAGAATTATCCGACCAACATTGGTGTATATGTACCAATGTTACATGACCATAGTTCAGTGCGTGTAGGTTGTAACAGCATCACTGCCAATGTGGTGTGGTGTGTTTCATTCTATACATGTACAGTACAGCTCTACACATATAAATTGATGTACAATACTATATACTAGCTCTATATAACAATGATTCACTGACAATTGAAAATGTACAATATATATCATATATACGTATTATGGATGTAAGTATATACATATTATATTATGCAATTGTGTATGCATAATATATGGTATAATATGTACTATAATATGTTGTGTATAATCACACCATCCTCGGAATATGTAAAATTGCAATTCAGTGGATTATGGACATGTCAAATCACCTCCACATGTATTATTCATGGTTGGAATTCATTTGTGTGAGAAAGATAATAATAGCAATGATTATAATTGTACAGAGACTGCAATTATTACAAAAGTCAACAATACAGGTTTAAACCAATAGTGTACGTACACATATGCATACAAATTAAGGCTTAACTACATGTTATAAAGAGATACATTAGCATAATGTTCCAATATAATATACAGCCTGTGATAAGAGTAAGTACAGTAACATTGGTGTAATATGTAGTCCAACTATTGTATTACATTGTCACTAGTTTGTGATATGCATGGTGTTATTACAGTACACACAATATACTACTCATGGTCAGTCAACTGTACATACATGATAGTGTATACATGCACTATTGGACGTAAACGTTGAGTATTAGGACGCAGAGACTGTTGTCTTTGATAAACCTTGGTGGTAGTTTCCCATACATATTATGGGTATTGTAGAGGGACCAGATGTCTTCTGGAGAAGTGATTTCCCTCAAACACTTCCTATGGTCATGATCCTTGTCGATATAGAGACTGTTGTCTTTGATAAACCTTGGTGGTGGTAACAGAATGATGTCTTTTGGGGAAGTGATTCCTCTTGAATGCTTCCCATAGAGATGATCCTTGTCCTCCTCCTGATTCAAGAGGACATAGTTGACTGAGATTTCGATAGGCCATTTTAGTGGGTAGTTGTCTGGATGATCGACTGGATTAATGTAAATACAAAAACTACATATCCTCAACTCCAGTCTGTACCCTCCAGGATGGGAGAAGAAGTGAGGACTATCACAAAAACTGCCCTCCTCTACATCCACCCTCAGTGTACAAGGAGGATAGCGGGGGAACAGGTCTTCCTTCAACCAAGGTTTGGAAGGAGGTACAGGAGGAGGGAGCTCTACTTTAGTGGATGTCTTCTTGAGGAGAGCATCAACCTGCTTCTCCAAGATATTAAATTTAGCCACTAATTCTGATGTAGTTGCCATGGCAATGTCCAGGTGTGTGTCCTTGTTTTTGAGATGGTCCTCCATGTGTTTCCGTGGTAACCTCACTTTACACCCAAGGGACTGGTACCTACATGGAACCACTTCTTCTGGACATGCACAAAGATGAGATGACATGTCTCCTCTCCTAATTCCCTTCTTTCCACAGTTGTTGGGACAGTCAAGAGGAAAACCAGCACATTCTTTGAAGTGTTCACTTGTTACTTTCTTGTATGTAACCTTATAAATGGAGAAAATAGGACAATAAGGACACTTGTACATTCTCAGTTCACAGTGGTCTTTCTTGTGCTTCTCAACCTCTCTCCTCTCTATCTCTGCTCCACACTTGTTACCGCACTGCACCAACTGGTATCCACAGACATCATTTTGATGGGACTCAACATTACCTAGTTCTCCCTCCCACTCACACCCTCTTGAGCTGTTCTGACATTTAACTATCAAGTTTCTGATCTCCCTTTCATGGAACTTGTCTCTTCTTGGATCTTCTTCAAACTCTGCTCGACAAGAAGGACAGTTCTTTGATTGTACTCCCTTCAAACACTTTTTACAAAACAGGTGTCCACAACTGGTTTGAACTGGCTCATAAAGTATCTCTTGACAAATTGGACACAGATACCTCTCCACAAAACTCTCAACATGAGTGATAAACTGGTATTCTTTGCTGCAATAAGAGTACTTTAGAATAACAGGTACTACTGGAGTGTTAAGGCTACGACTGGTATCTCTTGAGGCCATTTCTGAACATGTGGGCTGTCGTGACACAGAAACCTTTCCACAAAACTCTCTTCTCTACAACTAAACTGGTATTCTTCACCACATTAGGAATGCTCAGGAGAACTAACAGCAATCATGTTCTAACATGTGAGTGGTTTGTGGTTAATTGATGGTACTCTCCCACTAAGTTATTTGTGTACCTGTATAAACTATGAGTCTCACTACACTCCTTGCTGTGAACTGAACCTTACATTAAGGTATGTATGCAGTAAACACACTAGTAGATATACACACGTCATTGCATGATAATCGTTATAGAAGACCTCACAAATAACCTGACTGGTAGATGTTGTACAATGTTCATAATTATTACTATGAACATTGTACTATATCTACCAGTCAGGTTATTTGTACAGTGTAGTGCACCACACTACACTAGAGTACAGTACAGTACACCACACTATAGAGTACAGTATCAGTACACCACAGTACAGTACACTACAGTACACTATATATAGTGCCCTACAGTACAGTACAGTACAGTACAGAACAATTTTTTTTTTCTTCCAATACAATACAATACAATACAATACAATACAATGTAACCCTACTATAATGCAAGGATTCTCTGTTTGTTTGTTTGCAAACTCCTCCTTCAGTTTGCACGTGATCGACCTCAAACTCTCCAATCCTCCTCATGCAGCGGCACCCGTGAAGTGTCCTAAGGGGGTTGGCGTTTTGTTTTAGGCCTTTCTTCCAGAATTCAAACGAAACCGTACTATCCGCCGCCGTACTTGAAAAGCGCCATTTTCATGACACGTTTACAGACAGGTAATTCAGCTAGTATAATACAATACAGGATAAGAGAAGGTGTAAAGGTTAATTGATACTAGAGTAGCTGTTGTTTAGCTCCATGCACCTTTTGAGTACAAGGAGGATAAGTGAGATACGTTATTGTATTAATGTGCATATACGGTAACAACATCTTTCAAGGATCAACAGTTTTTTGCTGGCACATTCACTTTTCGTCATTTTCTCTCATTTAGTCTGTGTTGACCTGATCCGAAGTGCCAAAGAGGAGCACCTCCGAGTGAAGGGACCAATCAGAATGCCAACGAAGATCCTGAAGATCACCATGAGGAAGACCCCCTGCGGTGAGGGATCCAAGACTTGGGACCGCTTCGAGATGAGGATCCACAAGAGGGTGATTGACCTGCACAGCCCGGCTGAGACCGTCAAGAAGATTGTATCCTCTTGTGTGTGCTGTGGACTACAATGCATTGTTGTGAAGTGTGTACATTTCTACAGTACAGTACAGAACACAGTATAGTATTGTACAGTACATGTTTACACAGTAGACTGTTGTACAGTACGTTGTTGTACAGTACAGTGCTGTAGAGTGTGCATACATGTGTTGTACAGTACAGTGCTGTAGAGTGTGCATACATGTGTTGTACAGTACAGTGCTGTAGAGTGTGCATACATGTGTTGTACAGTACAGTGTTGTAGAGTGTGCATACGTGTGTTGTACAGTACAGTGCTGTAGAGTGTGCATACATGTGTTGTACAGTACATTTTATGGTGGTGTGGTCGTGGGATAATGTCGATAATGATACATCGATTGAGTACAGCTCACCAGCTGATATGTACATCTCTTGTTAAATGTGAATTTGTTTATGTTTACGTGTTTGCTTTTTTTACATCCTTAATTGATTTCAGACATCCATCAGCATCGAACCTGATGTGGAGGTAGAAGTCACCATTGCTGATGCGTAAACATTGTCACATGATTAGCATGTGATTGATAGCCAATTTGTAATGTATTTGAATTGGGGTATGATTGCATTGAATATATGTAAATTCAGAATGTTGTGATGAATAAATTGCAAGATTTCTACAAAATTCCCTCAACAGAGCAATGTTAGGATAGAATAATCCAGCCAACACTGGTGTAAAGGTAGCCATGTTACATAACAATAGTTTAGTGCAGGTTGTAACAATGTGTACAGTAACACCAACACTGCCTACTCTGAGGACATTCAGCTACACCAGTTGGTCTTACTGTATAGCGGGAAATTTTCGCAGGACAAAATTTTTGTAGGTTTCGTTGCTGGCCAAATTCATGAATTATGCATTCTCGTTGTTCTATCACATGACTATGGCCAGCATCTGTGGGAATTTTATCCATGAATTTTCATTTTTGGAGCCACAAAAATTTACCGCTATATGGTATGTACGTACGTCTTCCTCTATAGGTCGTATAAATACCACCTGGACAGATGTGTTGTGGAATGTCCTGTGATGTGTCCAGTATTACATATGTACGTATTGTGCATATAATATGCTGTGTATAATATAATGACACAATGCATCCTCAGTATATTATGTACAATTGTAAGTCAGTGGATCATGGAAATGTTAGACTACCTCCACATGTATTATTCATGCTTGGAATTCATTTGTGTGAGAAAGATAATAATAGCAATAATTATAATTGTACAGAGACTGCAATTATTACAAAAGTCAACAATACAGGTTTAAACCAATAGTGTACGTACACATATGCATACAAATTAAGGCTTAACTACATGTTACAATGAGATACATTAGCATAATGTTCCAATATAATATACAGCCTGTGATAAGAGTAAGTACAGTAACATTGGTGTAATATGTAGTCCAACTATTGTATTACATTGTCACTAGTTTGTGATATGCATGGTGTTATTATAGTACACACAATATACTACTCATGGTCAGTCAACTGTACATACATGATAGTGTATACGTGCACTATTGGACATCAACGCTGACTATTTTAATGTAGGCACTGTTGTCTTTGATAAACCTTGATGGTGGTATTTCAGACGACAAGAAGAAGAACTGGCAGATGTTTTTTGGAGAAGTGATTATCCTAGAATACTCCTTATGGACATGATCTTTTTCCTCCTCCGGATTCAAGAAGGCAGCCTTGATTGTGATTATGATAGGCCATTTTAATGGGTAGTTGTCTGGATGATCGACTGGATTAATGCAATTTGCATTTATACCTGTCCATAACTCCAGTCTGTACCCTCCAGGATGGGAGAAGAAGTGAGGAGTAACACCATATCTGTACTCGTTTAGTTCCACCCTCAGTGTACAAGGAGGATAGCAAGGGAACAGGTCTTCCATCAACCAAGGTTTGGAAGGAGGTACAAAAGGAGGGAGCTCTACTTCAGTGGATGTCTTCTTGAGGAGAGCATCAACCTGCTTCTCCAAGTTCCTGATGGCTATTTTAGTCACAATGTTTTCATATTCTACTTTTTTCAGTTTAGCCACTAGTTCTGATGTAGTTACCATGGCAATGTCCAGGTGTGTGTTTGTTTGTTCCTTGTTTTTGAGATGGTCCTCTATGCTTTTCCGTGGTAACCTCACCTTACACCCGAGGGACTGGTACCTACATGGAATCACTTCTTCTGGACATATAGCGAGATGAGATGACATGTCTCTTTTCTCAATTCTCTTCTTTCCACAGTTGTTGGGACAGTCAAGAGGAAAATAAGCACATTCTTTGAAGTGTTCACTTGTTACTTTCTTGTATGTATCCCTATGCCACCAACAATAAGGACACTTGTACATTCTCAGTTCACAGTGGTCCTCCTCATGCTCCTCAACCTCTTTCCTCTTGATCTCTGCTCCACACTTGTTGCCACACTGCACCAACTGGTATCCACAGACACCATTTTGATGGGACTCAACATTACCTAGTTCTCCCTCCCACTCACACCCTCTGGAGCTGTTCTGACATTTAACTATCAAGTTTCTGATCTCCCTTTCATTGAACTTGTCTTCAAGTGGTTCTCTAACAAACTTTGCTCGACACGAAGGACAGTTCTTTGATCGTATTCTTCTCAAACACCTCCCACAAAACAGGTGTCCA
Source organism: Chondrilla cf. caribensis (assembly GCA_964020155.1). Classification (NCBI taxonomy): domain Eukaryota; kingdom Metazoa; phylum Porifera; class Demospongiae; order Chondrillida; family Chondrillidae; genus Chondrilla; species Chondrilla cf. caribensis. The sequence goes on along the minus strand of OZ026551.1, from coordinate 665,376 downwards.
CAACTGGTTTGAGCTGGTTCATAAAGTATCTCTTGACAAATTGGACACAGAAACCTTTCAACAAAACTCTTATCTTTACTAATAAACTGGTATTCTTTGCTGCAATAAGAGTACTTTAGGATAACAGGCACTACTGGAGTCTTACGGCTACGACTGGTATCTCTTGAGGCCATTTCTGAACATGTGGGTGGGTGTGATAATATGCTCACAGACACACCCCTTTCACTCCATATTAAGATAATTAGGTTAAGTCGTGAATATCATTAGGACTGAACTATACCCTGTTCACGTTGAGCTGACCTCTAGATTGGCATGAATAACTCGTGCATACTTTGGCCTATGAATACGGTTAAAGCGTCATCAATTTCCTCTCCTCTTTCCAGACTCGGCAATATGCACCATAAGGCTCTAAGAGGTCAGGAAACGGGTGAACCAGCTTTCCCATGCATCAGCATAGGAAAGTTGCGGAAGTAACTTGCGCAAAATTCACCCGGTCATCAGGCGCTGCTTAAATTCAAATATGAATAATTGTGTACTCTTCAAAGGATGTTCTTTGCCGTGCTATTCAATCGCTTTCCTCGTCCAGGCATGGCAGAAGTCGACAAATAAAAGGATGAAACAAACAAAACGAAACGACGAATCGTAGAGAAATAACTTTATCGCAGGCCGAATCTTATCAGTTCATTTTACACATGATGCGGTTCAGAATTGCATAATGCACTTTCGTACATCACGCATAATTTTACTTCTGCGTCTACTCAACATGAACAGGGTATAAACATACCAATAATATATGACATAATATATGATAAATATATGACACAACACTACAGTTTTCAGAAATGTGACCTGGTCTCTAGCTGTACATCACCTTTAGTTCCCCACTTCATACATGTACCTGTCATTATAAGTTGTATGGATACACATGAACACAGCTCTAGTGTCTTGTGGTGAGCGTCAATAAATGATAATATCATCTCAATGGTCCCCACCAGCTCCATAGCACATGCAGAGGGTGTACATGTCATGTGTATTTGAGTTACTGTGTGTCATGTGGACACTGGGAGGCTGTGGTGACCGTCCATGAAAATGATTTCATCTTGACAGTCACCACATGCATGTTCTGTACAACCTCAAGTACATCACTCTACAACATGTACATCACGGCTGTACAACATGTACATCACACCTGTACAACATGTACATCATGGCTGTACAATATGTACATCACACCTGTACAACTTGTACATCACAGCTGTACAACATGTACATTACAGCTCTACAACATCACAGCTGTATACAACTTGTATATCACAGCTGTAACATGTACATCATATCTGTACAATATGTACATCACAGCTCTACAACATGTACATCACGGTTGTACAACATGTACATCACAGTCACCACATGCTAGTTCTGTACAACCTCAAGAGTGGTGTATGCACATGTGTATTACTATGCTCCCTCTGCAATGAGCTACACCAGGAGGTGTGTAACATTTCCCCTTCATTCTCCACCGTAGTACTTTGCAAACATTTCATGCAAATCTGAATGTACATAGCTGGGGTTAAAGGGAATAGTTTAGAAATTAGTGTTAGACCTAAGCTACATAGATCCAGATCAAATATTGGCTTGACACACCCTCTCTACCATGAGCTATGTCAAATGGTGCTTAACATTTCCTCCTTATTCTCTTCCAAACATTGGAAATAGTAAGCACCTCCAAATGCAGCTGGGCTAACGCACCATGTACAGAGATTGGAGTTGTTTCATATGTTGGTTCACATCCTCAGCTAGGTCTGGTAAAATACCAAGCAGACACAGTCCCTCTCCCAAGAGCTATACAAAAAGATGCTTTGCATATTTTCTCCTATACTCTGCCATACATTTAAGTACCTCGGAACGTAGCTAGAGTTATAAACGGACCACATATGAAGATGAAAATTCTTTCATAAGTTAGTTCATGTCCCCAGCTAGGTCTGGTGAAAATATCAAGTTGACACCTCTCCAATGAGCTATACAAAAAGGTGCTTAGCATATTTCTCCCATACTCTCTTATACATTAAAAAATACAAAGCAACACTACACTGCTTCCACCACTCATTGTGGACTGTATTGCAACATACATCGATCAAATACAGCTCACTAGCTGATAATATGTACATCTCTTGTTGAGTATGAATTTGTTGATGTTTACTTGTTTGCTTTTGTTTACATCCTTAATTAATTGATTCAGACATCCATCAGCATCGAACCCGGTGTGGAGGTGCATGGAAGTCACCATTGCTGATGTGTAAACATTGTCACATGATTAGCATGTGATTGATAGCCAATATGTAATGTGTTCAATTTGGGGAATGCTGTGATGAATAAATTGTAGAATGTTCACCAAAACTCCCACAAGGGAGCAATGTTACCATAGAATTATCCAGCCAACATTGGTGTACGTGTACCAATGTTACATGACCATAGTTCAGTGTAGGTTGTAACAGCATCACTGCCAATGTGGTGTGGTGTGTTTCATTCCGTACATGTACGTACAGTACAGCTCTACACATATATTGATGTACAATACTATATACTAGCTCTATATAACAATGATTCACTGACAATTGAAAATGTATAATTTATATTATATGTTTATATATATTATACGAATTATGTACATAAGTATGCATATTATGCAATTGTGTGTACATAATATATAGTATAATATGTATGTGTATGTCGTGTATAATGACCGCATGCATCCTCAGTATATTATGTAAAATTGTAATTCAGTGGATTATGGACATGTTACACTACCTCACATGTATTACTCATGCTTGGAATTCATTTGTGTGAGAAAGATAATAATATCAATAATTATAATTGTACAGAAACCGCAATTATTACAAAAGTCAACAATACAGGTTTAAATCAATAGTGTACGTACACATATGCATGGTGTTATTATAGTACACACAATATACTACTCATGGTCAGTCAACTGTACATACATGATAGTGTATACGTACACTATTGCACATCAATGCTGGTTATTTTGATATAGAGACTGTCGTCTTCAATATACCATGGTGGTAGATCCCCATACAGGTCATAATCATAGATGGGCTCAGTGTCTTTTGGAGAAGTGATTTCCCTTGTACACTTCCTATGGTCATGATCCTTGTCCTCCTCCGGATTCAAGATGACATAGTTGACTGTGATTTCAATAGGCCATTTTAATGGGTAGTTGTCTGGATGATCAACTGGATCAATGACAGAATAATCTATACAGTTACCTACCCACAACTTCAGTCTGTACCCTCCAGGATGGGAGAAGAATTGAGGAGTAACACTACCACGTCTGTCCTTGTCTAGTTCCACCCTCAATATACAAGGAGGATAGCGAGGGAACAGGTCTTCCTTCAACCAAGGTTTGGAAGGAGGTACAGGAGGAGGGAGGTCTACTTCAGTGGATGTCTTCTTGAGGAGAGCATCAACCTGCTTCTCCAAGTTGCTGATGCTCACACTGTGTTCAGATTCTACTTTATTTAACCTATTCACTAGTTCCGATGTAGTTGCCATGGCAATGTCCAGGTGTGTATCCTTGTCTTTGAGATGGTCCCCCATCTGTTTCCGTGGTAACCTCACCTTACACCCGAGGGACTTGTACCTACATGGAACCACTTCTTCTGGACATAAAGCGAGATGAGATGACATGCCTCCTCTGCTAATTCCCTTCCTTCCACAGTTGTTGGGACAGTCAAGAGGAAAATAAGCACATGCTTTGAAGTGCTCACTTGTTACTTTCTTGTATGTATCCTTATAATCGGAAAAAATAGGACAATAAGGACACCAGTACATTCTCAGTTCACAGTGGTCTTTCTTGTGCTTCTCAACCTCTCTCCTCTCAATCTCTGCTCCACACTTGTTGCCACACTGCACCAACTGGTATCCACACACACCATTTTGATGGGACTCAACATTACCTAGTTCTCCCTCCCACTCACACCCTCTGGAGCTGTTCTGACATTTAAGTATCAAATTTCTGATCTCCCTTTCATTGAACTTGTCTTCAATCGGTTCTCTAACGAACTCTTCTCGACAAGAAGGACAGTTTATCAATCGTACTCTCTTCAAACACCTCTCACAAAACAGGTGTCCACAACTGGTTTGAACTGGTTTGTAGAGTATCTCTTGACAAATTGGACACAGATACCTTTCAACAAAACTCTCAACATGGGTGATAAACTGGTATTCTTCGCTACAATAAGAGTACTTTAGGATAACAGGCACTACTGGAGTGTTAAGGCTACGTCTGGTATCTCTTGAGGCCATTTCTGAACATGTGGGTGGGCATGACTATATGCTCATAGACACGCCCCCTCACTCCATATTAAGATAATTAGTTTAAGTCATGAATATCATTAGGACTGAACTAAACATACCAATACTACGATATGACACAACACTACAGTTTTCAGAAATGTGACCTGGTCTCTAGCTGTACATCACCTTTAGTTCCCACTTCATACATGTACTGTCGTTATAAGTTGTATGGATACACATGAACACAGCTCTAGTGTCTTGTGGTGAGCGTCAATAAATGATAATTTCATCTCAATGGTCCCCACCAGCTCCATAGCACATGCAGAGGGTGTACATGTCATGTGTGTTTGAGTTACTGTGTGTCATGTGGACACTGGGAGGCTGTGGTGACTGTCCATAAAATGATTTCATCTTGACAGTTACCACATGAAGGTTCTGTACAACCTGAAGTACACCACTCCACAACATGTACATCACACCTGTACAACATGTACATCACATCTGTACAACATGTACATCACGGCTGTACAACATGTACATCACAGCTGTACAGCATGTACAACACAGCACTACAACATGTACATCACGGCTGTACAACATGTACATCACAGCTGTACAACATGTACATCACATCTGTACAGCATGTACAACACAGCACTACAACATGTACATCACGGCTGTACAACATGTACATCACAGCTGTACAACATGTACATCACAGCTCTACATCATGTACATCACAGTTCCACAACATGACATTGTACATCACAGCTCTACAACATGTACATCACAGTCACCACATGCAGGTTCTGTACAACCTCAAGAGTGGTGTATGTACATGTGTATCACTATGCCTCCTCTGCCATGAGCTACATCAGGAGGTGTGTAACATTTCCCCCTCATTCTCTCCCATAATACATTGCAAATATATTAACCACCTCTGAATGTACGTAGCTAGGGTTACAGGCCTATTACAGAGATGGGGAATGTTTTAGAAATTAGGGTCAGACCTTAGCTAGGTCCAGATCAAATATTGGCTTGACATGCACACCCACTCTTCTACTATGGGAAATGCTGAGCAGCAATGTAGCTGGGGTTATACAGTTAGGGTTACGGGCTACGTACGGTGATGGGAATTGGTTGATATGTTAGTTCATGTCCTCAACCAGGTCTGGTGAAAAGTTCAAGTTGACACGCCCCCTCTCCCATGAGCTATACAAAAAGGTGCTTAGCATTTTATTTCTCCTATATTCTCCCATACATGGAAAAAATTAAGTACCAATAATTATAATTGTACAGAGACTACAATTATTACAAATTTAAATTTAAAGTCAACAATACAGGTTTAAACCAATAGTGTATATGTACCCATAAGCATACAAGCTACAATGAGATACATTAGCATACTGTTCCAATATAATATACAGCCTGTGATAAGAGTAAGTACAGTAACATTGGTGTAATATGTAGTCCAACTATTGTATTACATTGTCACTAGTTTGTGATATGAATGGTGTTATTATAGTACACACAATATACTACTCATGGTCAGTCAACTGTACATACATGATAGTATATACGTGCACTATTGGATATCAACGCTGGTTATTTTAATATGGAGACTGTTGTCTTTGATAAACCCTGGTGGTAGTGTCTCTAGTGACCAGTAGTTGGGCCATACAATGTGTTTCGGAGAAATGATTTCCCTTGAACACTTCCTATGGATATGATCCTTGTCCTCCTCCTGATTCAAGAAGACAAACTCGACTGTGATTTTAATAGGCCATTTTAGTGGGTAGTTGTCTGGATGATCGACTGGAGCAATGTCATATTGACTTAATCTCCTAACTGCCCTCAACTCCAATCTGTACCCTCCAGGATGGGAGAAGAAGTGAGGACTGACACCATATCCATTCTTATCTAGTCCCACCCTCAGTGTACAAGGAGAATAGCGAGGGAACAGGTCTTCCTTCAACCAAGGTTTGGAAGGAGGTACAAGAGGAGGGAGCTCTACTTGAGTGGATGTCTTCTTGAGGACTGCCCTCATCTGCTTCTCCAAGTTACAGACAGCCATTTTATTCACACTGTGTTCAGATTTTACTTTGTTTAGTTCAGTCACTAGTTCTGATGTAGTTGCCATGGCAATGTCCAGGTGTGTGTCCTTTTCTTTGAGATGGTCCTTCATGTGTTTCCGTGGTAACCTAACCTTACACCCGAGGGACTGGTACCTACATGGAAGCACTTCCTCTGGACATAGAGCGAGATGAGATGATATGTCTACTCTTCTTATTCCCTTCTTTCCACAGTTGTTGGGACAGTCAAGAGGAAAAAAAGGGCATTCTTTGAAGTGTTCACTTGTTACTTTCTTGTATGTATCCCAACACCGACAATAAGGACACTTGTACAATCTCAGTTCACAGTGGTCTTTCTTGTGCTTCTCAACCTCTCTCCTCTCCATCTCTGCTCCACACTTGTTGCCACACTGCACCAACTGGTATCCACAGACACCATTTTGATGGGACTCAACATTACCTAGTTCTCCCTCCCACTCACACCCTCTGTAGCCGTTCTGACATTTAACTATCAAGTTTCTGGTCTCCCTTTCATGGAACTTGTCCCTTCTTGGTTCTTCTTCAAACTCTGCTCGACAAGAAGGACAGTTCTTCGATCGTGCTCTTCTCAAACATCTCCCACAAAACAGGTGTCCACAACTGGTTTGAACTGGTCTGTAGAGTATTTCATGACAAATTGGACACAGATACCTTTCAACAAAACTCTTATCATTACTAATAAACTGGTATTCTTTGCTGCAATAAGAGTACTTTAGAATAGCAGGTACTACTGGAGTGTTAAGGCTAGGACTGGTACCTCTTGAAGCCATTTCTGAACATGTGGGTGGGCGTGTCAATATGCTCACAGACACGCCCCATCACTCCATATTAAGATAATCGGGTTAAGTCATGAATATCATTAGGACTGAACTAAACATACCAATAATACTTTATGACACAACACTGCAGTTTTCAGAAATGTGACCTTGTCGCTAGCTGTACATGTACATCACCTTTAGTTCCCCACTTCATACATGTACCTGTCATTATAAGTTGTATGGATACACATGAACACAGCTCTAGTGTCTTGTGGTGAGCATCAATAATTGATTATCTCATCTCAATGGTCCCCACCAGCTCCATAGCACATGCAGAGGGTGTACATGTCATGTGTGTTTGAGTTACTGTGTGTCATGTGGACACTGGGAGGCTGTGGTGACCGTCCATGAAAATGATTTCATCTTGACGGACACCACATAAAGGTTCTGTACAACCTCAAGTACACCACTCTACAACATGTACATCACATCTGTACAATATGCACATCATGGCAGTACAACATGTACATCACATCTGTACAACATGTACATCACAGCAGTATAACATGTACATCACATCTGTACAACATGTACATCACATTTGTACAACATGTACATCACAGCTCTACAACATGTACATCACAGCTGTACAACATGTACATCACGGCTGTAAAACATGTACATCACAGCTCCACAGCTGTAAAACATGTACATCACAGCTCCACAACATGTACATCATGGCTGTACAACATGTACATCACAGCTCTACAACATGTACATCACAGTCACCACATGCAGGTTCTGTACAACCTCAAAAGTAGTGGATGTACATGTGTATTACTATGCTCCCTCTGCCATGAGCTACACCAGGAGGTGTGAAACATTTCCCCCTCATTCTCTCCCATAATACACTGCAAGTATATTAAGCACCTCTGAATGTACATAGCTTGTGTTACAGGCCTATTACAGAGATGGGGAATGTTTTAGTAATTATTGTCAGATCTAAGCTAGGTCCAGATCAAATATTGGCTTGATACACCCACTCTACTATGGGAAATACTGAGCACAATGTAGCTGGGGTTATATAGTTAGGGTTACGGGCCATGTACAGAGATGGGATACGGAGTTGTTTGTTATGTTAATCCACGTCCCCAGCTAGGTCTGGTGAAAAGTTCAAGTTGACACGCCCCCTCCCCCATGAGCTATACAAAAAGGTCCTTAATGTTTTCTCTCCTATACTCTCCCATACATGGAAAAAATACTAAGCACCTCCGAATGTAGCTCTGGTTACAGGACACATATGGAAATAGGAATTAATTCATGTCCACAGCTAGATCTGGTAAAAAATATCAAGTTGACACGCCCCCTCTCCCATGAGCTATATAAAATTTACTTAGCATTGTTTCTTCGATACTCTCCGTTATGGGCCACATACGGAGGGCTGATGACCTGGTACTCTATGTACGTAGGCCACTCATGTACAACTGTTTGTACAGAATGGTTAACAGGAACTTATTCTGGTGTTTATAGCAAATTGAAGTGGGGACATTGTTAACTTGTGTAAAGTTGGAATGGGGACTTACTCTTAGTTTGTATTAAATGGAAAAAAAGAATTTGTTCTAGTGTTTATAGAAAATGGGACAATCTTGTCAAGTTTGTACCAAATGGGAATGAGAAAATGCACACTTGTAGCAAATTGGAATGGGAATATTATGTTATTGTATTGATATGCATTTACAGTAACAGCATCTTTTCAAGTATGAACAGTTTTTTTCTGGTGTATTCACTTTTTGTCATTTTGCCTCATTTAGTCTGTGCTGACCTGATCCGAAGTGCCAAGAGGAGCACCTCCGAGTGAAGGGACCAATCAGAATGCCAACGAAGATCCTGAAGATCACCATGAGGAAGACCCCCTGTGGTGAGGGATCCAAGACTTGGGACCGCTTCGAGATGAGGATCCACAAGAGGGTGATTGACCTGCACAGCCCGGCCGAGACCGTCAAGAAGATTGTATCCTCTTGTGTGTGCTGCGGGCTACAATGCATTGTTTTGAAGTGTGTACATTTATACAGTACAGAACACAGTATAGTATTGTACAGTACACGTTTACACAGTAGACTGTTGTACAATATGTTGCTGTACAGTACAGTTCTGTAGAGTGTGCATACATGTGTTGTACAGTACATTTTAGTGTGTTGTTGTCTTGGGATAATGTCGATAATGATACATCAACCGAGTACAGCTCACAAGCTGATATGTACATCTCTTGTTGAGTGTGAATTTGTTGATGTTTACTTGTTTGCTTTTGTTTACATCCTTAATTGATTTCAGACATCCATCAGCATCGAACCTGGTGTTGAGGTGGAAGTCACCATTGCTGATGCGTAAACATTGTCACATGATTAGCATGTGATTGATAGCCAATATGTAATGTATTTGAATTGGGGAATGATTGTGTTGAATATACGTAAACTCGGAATGCTATGATGAATAAATTGTTAGATTTCTACCAAACTCCCCCAACAGAGCAATGTTAGAATAGAATTGGTGTACAGGTAACCATGTTACATGGCGATAGTTTAGAGCAGGTTGTAACATTGTGTACAGTAACACCATCACTGCCTATTCTTAGGACATTCAGCTGGACCAGTTGTTCCTACCGTATAGCGGGAAACGTTTGCAGATTTTGCAGTTGGCCTAACATCTGCGAAAATAAAAACCACGAATTAGGCATTCTCGTTGTTCTATCATGCGACAACATTTGTGATAATTTTATCTGCAAATTTTCATTTTTGGACCATCCGTGAAAATTTTGTCCTGCAAAAATTTCCCACTATACAGTATGTAGGTCCTCCTCTATAGGTCGAACATATATACGTACCTCCTGGACGGATGTGTTGTAGAATGTCCTGTGATATGTGTCCTGCCGTACATGTACATTACAGCTCTACTACCTGTATATTAATGCACAATATTATATATTACTCTATAATATTATAATAATTTGGGGACAATTGAAAATGTATAAATATATTTATCAGAGAAAATATAACTTTTTCTGTATCACCTGACATTATGTCCAGTCATTTTCAATAATGACCGGACATAGTAGGAAATGACACTGAATAAATTTACAGAATATAATCAACTTTTAAATTACTAACATGGCTGCCTTATGTTCATCTGTACGCACGTGATCCAAAACATTGCTTATTTTATGGTTTTGAGATCCTTCAGTCCAAGCACTTGAAAAGTTCTTTAATCCACAGATATCTTCAACGTTAAACAAACTTGACACCAAATAGAGGCAACTAGTGAACTGTCTTCCTTTGATTTTTCTTTGGATTTTTTGCGACGGAGCCACATAATAGTATCGTAGTCCTTGTCATACTGCCTCTGCCACTTTTTGAATGCATTAAGTGACTAGTCTCTTCTTTGCACTTGATTTGGAATGAGTACTACCATCTCGGGAGTTACTACTTTGATTAACAAAATATTGATGTTCAGCCGCTATTGTCCAGACATTTTTCCACATACATGGGGTCTGGTACAGCTATGTGACATTTGGCACGGCAAATGGCCGATGTCCGAACATTACATTTTTCTTTGTTTACATATAAAATATACGTAGTATGTATATTATGCAGTTGTGTATTATATTAATAGTAATACTATGTGTATGTTGTGTATAATGACACAATGCATCCTCAGTATATTATGTACAATTGTAATTCAGTGGATTATGGAAATGTTACATCACCTCCACATGTATTATTCATGCTTGGAAGTCATTTGTGTGAGAAAGATAATAATAGCAATAATTATAATTGTACAGAGACTGCAATTATTACAAAAGTCAACAATACAGGTTTAAACCAATAGTGTATGTACACATATGCATATAAATTAAGGTTTAAGTACATGTTATAACGAGATACATTAGCATAATGGTCCAATATAATATACAGCCTGTGATAAGGGTAAGTACAGTAACAATGGTGTAATATGTAGTCCAACTATTGTATTACATATTCACTAGTTTGTGATATGCATGGTGTTATTATAGTACACACAATATACTACTCATGGTCAGTCAACTGTACATACATGATAGTGTATACGTGCACTATTGGACATCAACACTGATTATTTTAATAAAGACGCTGTTGTCTTTGATAAACCTTGGTGGTGGATCTAGATCCCAATCATCATCATAGGAGGACTTAATGGTTTTTGGAGAAGTGATTTCCCTTGAATATATGTAATGGCCATGATCCTTGTCCTCCTCCTGATTCAAGATGACATAGTCGATTGTGATTTTAATAGGCCATTTTAGTGGGTAGTTGTCTGGATGATCAACTGGATTAATGTCAGAAAGATCATTATGTATATTTGCACACAACTCCAGTCTATACCCTCCAGGATGGGAGAAGAAGTGAGGACTAACACCATATCCTTCCTTGTCTAGTTCCACCCTCAGTGTACAAGGAGGATAGCGAGGGAACAGGTCTTCCTTCAACCAAGGTTTGGAAGGAGGTACAGGAGGAGGGAGCTCTACTTCAGTGGATGTCTTCTTGAGAAGAGCATCAACCTGCTTCTCCAAGTTGCTGATGGCCATTTTAGTCACACTGTGTTCAGATTTTACTATGTTTAGTTCAGTCACTAGTTCCAATGTAGTTGCCATGGCAATGTCCAGATGTGTGTCCTTGTCTCTGATGTGGTACTCCATCAGTTTCCGTGGTAAACTCGCCTTGCACCCGAGGGACTGATACCTACATGGAACCACTTCCTCTGGACATAGAGCGAGATGAGATGACATGTCTTCTCTCTCAATTCTCTTCACTCGACAGTTGTTGGGACAGTCAAGAGGAAACCTATCACATTCTTTGAAGTGTTCACTTGTTACTTTCTTGTATGTATCCTTATGCTGATAACAATAAGGACACTTGTACATTCTCAGTTCACAGTGGTCTTTCTTGTGCTTCTCAACCTCTCTCCTCTCCATCTCTGCTCCACACTTGTTGCCACACTGCACCAACTGGTATCCACAGACACCATTTTGATGGGACTCAACATTACCTAGTTCTCCCTCCCACTCACACCCTCTGGAGCTGTTCTGACATTCAACCATCAAGTTTTTGATCTCCCTTTCATTGAACTTGTCTTCAATCGGTTCTCTAACGAACTCTTCTCGACAAGAAGGACAGTTCTTCGACCGTACTTTCTCCAAACACTTCCCACAAAACAGGTGTCCGCAACTGGTTTGAACTGGTTCATAAAGTATCTCTTGACAAATTGGACACAGAAACCTTTCCATTAAACTCCTATCATTACTAATAAACTGATATTCTTTGCTACAATAAGAGTACTTTAGAATAACAGGCACTACTGGAGTGTTAAGGCTACGTCTGGTATCTCTTGAGACCATTTCTGAACATGTGGATGGGCATGACATTATCCTCACAGACACACCCCTTCACTCCATATTAGATGTAATCTAGTAGTGTTGTCTACGCTATCACCTTGAGATTATCATTAAGTGAATAACTCTTATTAAGTGTTATTTATTGATTTCTAACTTCCTTTTCTGGAACCTTCAAGACTTTAATATGTATTGTCCACCTTCATAATGCATAGCAAGGGTTACAGGGCTCTTACAGAGATGGGGAGTGTTTGGAAAATTACTTTCAGACCTAAGCTATGTCTGGATGAAATATCAGCTTGATACCACCCCTCTACTATGAGCTGTGCCAAACGGTGCTTAATATTCCCCGTCCCTATACTCTCTGTATACATTGGAAATACTAAACACCTCCAAATGTAGTTAGGTAGACAGGCCTCATATGAAGATGGGGATTGTTCCAGGATTCATTTTCAGACATAAGCTATATACGTAGGTCTGGACCAAGTGAGAGGCAGAAGGTTCTTCTATTAAGGAGGTGCTTATACGTACACGATCAGATGTGCAAATTTCAACAAAAAAGTATCGTTTCTTCAACCATAGACACTCTAAACGGTTACGTAGTTTAGAGAGTCTATGCTTCAACAATCAATCCTTAACACGACAATTCATGTAATATAAAGCCTAGTAGAAACACAACGAATGCCAAAACGTGCAAATTGCGAATTCTATAAATTTTATTGTTTTATCAACAATCAATCCTTCGATCAACGTGGGTCTGTAGTTCCTCATCAGCTGGAGCCTTTCCTTAAACCGAGAACGGACGGCGCACTTGAGTGTAGCCACATGGTCGTGATCTTCAGCTGCCGTCTCGAACTTGAGCCAAACGGAGGTAGTAGAGTTCTTTGTCGTTCTCCATTTCGTTCATCCATTTCTCTACCGTTTTCTTCTACAAAGAACGTTTCTTGGTCGGCGGATCACTGCAAGATGCGTCTAGATCGATTACTGAGCTCGACTGCAAACCACGCTTATGTTGTGCGGACATTTTGCCGGGACAAAATGAATATATCCGGACATTTCCGGAAATTGTCCGGAAAATGTCCGGTGTCTGAACGTAATTTCGAGCACTGTGTAGAGTGTGCATACATGTGTTGTACAGTACAGTTCTGTAGAGTGTGCATATATGTGTTGTACAGTACATTTTAGTGTGTTGTTGTCGTGGGATAATGTCAATAATGATACATCAACTGAGTACAGCTCACCAGCTGATATGTGCATCTCTTGTTATGTGTGCATTTGTTGATGTTTTGCTTTTGTGCTTTTGTTCACATCCTTAATTGATTTCAGACATCCATCAGCATCGAACCCGGTGTGGAGGTGGAAGTCACCATTGCTGATGCATAAACATTGTCACATGATTAGCATGTGATTGATAGCCAACTTGTAATGTATTGGAATTGGGGAATGATTGTGTTGAATATACTTAAATTCGGAATGCTGTGATGGATAAATTGTTAGATTTCTACAAAATTCCCCCAACAGAGCAATGTTACGATAGAACAATCCAGCCAACATTGGTATACAGGTAGCCATGTTACATGACAATAGTTTAGAGCAGGTTGTAACAGTGTGTACAATAACACCATCACTGCCTATTCTGAGGACATTCAGCTGGACCAGTTGGTCCTACTGTATATCGGGAAATTTTCACTGGACTAAATTTTTCCAGATTTCGCAGTTGGCCTAACATCCGTGAAAATAAAATCTGTGAATTAGGCAATCTCATTCTATCACGTGACTGTGGCCAGCATCCGCGAAAAGTTTATATGTGAATTTTCATTTTTGGAGCCATCTGCGAGAACTTACCACTATACAGTATGTAGGTCCTCCTCTATAGGTTGTATAAATACCTCCTGGACAGATGTGTTGTAGAATGTCCTGTGATGTGTCTCCTGCCATACATGTACATTACAGCTCTACTACCTGTATATTAATGTACAATATATTACTCTATAAAACAATAATTTGCAGACAATTGAAAATGTAAATAAATGTAAATTTATATATAGATATACGTATCAGGTATTCTTATTTAACGTGGGAACCATTAGCCATAGGCTATTCAAAGTGGCACCCACGCGTAGTATGTTGTATATTATGCAGTTGTGCATGCATATTACATAGTATTACATATGTATGTGTATGTTGTGTATAATGACACAATGCAGCCTCAGTATAATATATATAGGAGAAATCAATATCAATTATAATTCCATAGAGACCACAATTATTACAAAGGCAACAATACAGGTTTAAACCAATAGTGTATGTACACATATGCGTACAAATTAAGGCTTAACTACATGTTATAATGAGATACATTAGCATAATGTTCCAATATAATATACAGCCTGTGATAAGAGTAAGTACAGTAACATTGGTGTAATATGTAGTCCAACTATTGTATTACATTGTCACTAGTTTGTGATATGCATGGTGTTATTAGAGTACACACAATATACTACTCATGGTCAGTCAACTGTACATACATGATAGTGTATACGTGCACTATTGGACATCAACACTGGTTATTTTGATATAGAGACTGCCGTCTTTGATAAACCTTGGTGGTAGTGCCTCATTTAGGAAGCAGAACTCAGTGTCTTGAGGAGAAGTAAGTTGCCTTGGATCCTTGTAATGGACATGATCCTTGTCCTCCTCCTGATTCAAGACAACATAGTTGACTGCGCATGTGGAACATGTCCACTTTCCGCACTAAGCGTTAATAGGATGGTATTAACGCCTTAGTGTAGCCTAAGATCCCTTTGTCACATGACGCGCATGTGATTTGATCGAGTGATTACGCAAGAAAATCGATCGTACCTAATCGAAGATCGGAGCACGTAGCAAGAGTAATATACATTAGACATTATCATATCACTTTAATTCTTATCTCCTTCGATTAAAACCCTCTACTGGAGGTTCAAATCAAAGGATTGAATTTTTACTCCACTGCGTATACCGATTGGAACCTTTTAAGGGAAGCAACGGCGCTATTGAAATAAATTTATGATCAGTAACGGAGTAATTTTAGTCATTTTATGTATCAGAAGTGCACAATAGTGATAAAATGATGAAATAAAATTGATATAAGATCAAATTCCAACAAACGTCGTTGCGTACCTCGATTGTCTTTGGTGTTCCGTTATAATTCCAAATTATCTTTGGTTCCGCAACGATCAAAGAATCCTATCAATGCAATCTTTCGAGATATTTCGACTTGAAAAGAACATTCGATTGGGCCGAAAAGGCATCAAAACGATCAAAGATATTATTCCGATAACACTTCATTTTGGCGAGATGATGACGTAACCCACATAGTCACATGACATTCGTGTGACTTACGGCTCTCGCTTGAGATCTTCGGAGATGTTGTTTTAATGATGAACTGGGTCCGTCAAAGACGAGCAAGGACATCGGCGTCGACTTTATAGGTAAGCATACATAAATTTCCATCTTTTCTGTTTGCTAGAAATTTATGTGTGCTTTTTCCGAAAAGATATTGACGTGTTTATTCGGCACGTCTCTTCGTAATCACACTTAAATCCGAATTTCTCAAAATCTACTTGTGCTATAGAAATCTAGCAAACACAAGTTTTTGAAAATCACCTAGTCTATTGATAGATGCCTGAATTATTATCGTCAACCGGTTTTCCGAGACCCGATCGATAAATT
Source organism: Chondrilla cf. caribensis (assembly GCA_964020155.1). Lineage (NCBI taxonomy): Eukaryota > Metazoa > Porifera > Demospongiae > Chondrillida > Chondrillidae > Chondrilla > Chondrilla cf. caribensis. The sequence goes on along the minus strand of OZ026551.1, from coordinate 649,054 downwards.
TATAATATTTTATATGGCGTACATCGATCGACTGATCTTCGTGTTATTAAAAGTTACAGAGAAAATCTTTATATCAAAATGAAGCTTAGAAAATACTCTATCGTATGAATGTACCATCGCCCCACTTAGAGGAACTATTATGGAGATTCGCAAGGAAATATGTCGGTAAAATTTTCACTCTGGTGGAAGCCATACAAGTGTAAAGGGACATGTTCCACATGCGTGTGATATTACCAGGCATTTTTCATGCATTGTTGTCTGGATGATCAACTGGGGCAATGTAATTATGACTTATGTATAGACCTGTCTGCAACTCCAGTCTGTACCCTCCAGGATGGGAGAAGAAGTGAGGACTAACACCACGTCTGTCCTTGTCTAGCTCCACCCTCAGTGTACAAGGAGGATAGCGAGGGAACAGGTCTTCCTTCAACCAAGGTTTGGAAGGAGGTACAGGAGGAGAGAGCTCTCCCTCAGTGGATATCTTTTTGAGGAGAGCATCAACCTGCTTCTGGCTTCTTGGTGCTGATGTTCACACTGTGTTCAAATTCTACTTTGTTTAGTTTAGTCACTAGTTCTGATGTTGTTGCCATGGCTTTGTCCAGATGTGTATCCTTGTCTCTTAGATGTTCATCCATCTGTTTCCGTGGTAACCTAACCTTACACCCAACAGACTGATACTTACATGGAACCATTTCTTCTGGACATAGAGCGAGATGAGATGACATGTTCTCTCTCTTAATTTCCTTCTCTCCACAGTTGTTGGGACAGTCAAGAGGAAAACCAGCACATTCTTTGAAGTGCTCACTTGTTACTTTCTTGTATGTCTCCCGACACGAGCAATGAGGACACCTGTACATTCTCAGTTCACAGTGGTCTTTCTTGTGCTTCTCAACCTCTCTCCTCTCCATCTCTGCTCCACACTTGTTGCCACACTGCACCAACTGGTATCCACAGACACCATTTTGATGGGACTCAACATTACCTAGTTCTCCCTCCCACTCACACCCTCTGGAGCCGTTCTGACATTTAACTATCAAGTTTCTGATCTCCCTTTCATGAAACTTGTCCCTTCTCGGTTCTTCTTCAAACTCTATTCGACAAGAAGGACAGTTCTTCGATTGCGCACTTTTCAAGCATCTCCCACAAAACAGGTATCCACAACTGGTTTGAACTGGTTCATGAAGTATTTCTTGACAAATCGGACACAGAAACCTTACAATAAAACTCTCATCTTTATCAATAAACTGGTATTCTTTGCTGCAATAAGAGTACTTTGGAAAAAAAGGCACTGCTATAGGTTTAGGCACTACTGGTCTACTTCGAATTCTACGTCTGGTAGTTCTGTAGGCCATTTCTGAACATGTGGGTGGGTGTGACTAGTGCTCACAGACACACACCCTCACCCCATATTAAGATAATTAGGTTAAGTCATGAATATCATTAGGACTGAACTAAACATACCAATACTACTATATGACACAACACTACAGTTTTCAGAAATGTGACCTGGTCTCTAGCTGTACATCACCTTTAGTTCCCCACTTCATACATGTACCTGTCATTATAAGTTGTATGGATACACATGAACACAGCTCTAGTGTCTTGTGGTGAGCATCAATAAATGATAATTTCATCTCAATGGTCCCCACCAGCTCCATAGCACATGCAGAGGGTGTACATGTCATGTGTATTTGAGTTTCTGTGTGTCATGTGGACACTGGGAGGCTGTGGTGACCGTCCATGGAAATGATTTCATCTTTACAGTCACCACATGCAGGTTCTGTGCAACCTCAAGTACACCACTCTACAACATGTACATCACATCTGTACAACATGTACATCACAGCTGTACAACATGTACATCACATCTGTACAACATGTACATCACATCTGTACAACATGTACATCACGGCTGTACAACATGAACATTACAGTCACCACATGTAGGTTCTGTACAACCTCAAGAGTGGTGCATGTATGTACATGTGTATTACTATACCCCCTCTGCCATGAGCTACACCAGGAGGTGTGTAACATTTCCCCCTCATTCTCTCCCATAATACATTGCAAATATTATATTAACCACCTCTGAATGTACATAGCTGGGGTTACAGGCCTATTACAGCGATGGGGGATGTTTTAGAAATTAGTATCAGACCTAAGCTAGATACAGATCAAATAGTGGTTTGACACACCCACTATACTATGGGAAATACTGAGCACCAATGTAGCTGGGGTTACGGTTAGGGTTACGGGCCATGTACGGAGATCAGAGTTGTTTCATATGTTAGTTCATGTCCTCAGCCAGGTCTGGTGAAAAGTTTGAGTTGACACGCCCCCTCTTCCATGAGCTATACAAAAAGGTGCTTAGTATTTTCTATCCTATATTCTCCCATACATGGAAAAGTATTAAGCACCTCCAAATGTAACTATGGTTACAGGCCACATGCGGAGATGGGAAATGTTTTATATGTTAGCTCATGTTCTCAACTATTTCTGTCTAAAATATCAAGTTGACACGCTCCCTCCCCCATGAGCTATTCAAAAAGGTGCTTAACGTTTTCTCTCCTATACTCTCCCATACATTAAAAATGTTAAGCACCTCCAAATGTAGCTATGGTTATGGGCCACATACGGAGTGCTGATGACGGGATACTCCTCATGTAAGACACTCATTTACAGCTGTTTGCACTAAATGGTTAACAGGAACTTATTCTGGTGTTTATAGCAAATTGAAGTGGGGACATTATTAACTTGTGTAAAGTTGGAATGGGGACTTACTTTTAGTTTGTATTGAATGGAAAAAGGGAATTTGTTCTGGTGTTTATAGAAAATGGGACAATTTTGTCAAGTTTGTACCAAATGGGAATGAGAAAATGCTCACTTGTAGCAAATTGGAATGGGAATATTATGTTATTGTATTGATATACATACACAGTAACAACATCTTTTCAAGTACGAGCAGTTTTTTGCTGACACATTCACTTTTCGTCATTTTCTCTCAATTAGTCTGTGCTGACCTGATCCGAAGTGCCAAAGAGGAGCACCTCCGAGTGAAGGGACCAATCAGAATGCCAACAAAGATCCTGAAGATCACCATGAGGAAGACCCCCTGCGGTGAGGGATCCAAGACTTGGGACCGCTTCGAGATGAGGATCCACAAGAGGGTGATTGACCTGCACAGCCCGGCCGAGACCGTCAAGAAGATTGTATCCTCTTGTGTGTGCTGCGGACTACAATACATTGTTGTGAAGTGTGTGCATTTGTACAGTACAGAACACAGTATAGTATTGTACAGTACACGTTTACACAGTAGACTGTTGTACAGTACTTTGTTGTACAGTACAGTGCTGTAGAGTGTGCATACATGTGTTGTACAGTACACTTTAGTGTGTTGTCGTCGTGGGATAGTGTCGATAATGATACATCAACCGAGTACGGTTCACCAGCTGATATGTATACATCTCCTGTTGAGTGTGAATTCATTGACGTTTAATTGTTTGCTTTTGTTTACATCCTTAATTTATTTCAGGCATCCATCAGCATTAAACCTGGTATGGAGGTGGAAGTCACCATTGCTGATGCGTAAACATTGTCACATGATTCGCATGTGATTGATGGCCAATTTGTAATGTATTTGAATTGGGGAATGATTGTGTTGAATACACGTAAATTCAGAATGCTGTGATGGATAAATTGTCAGATTTCTACAAAATTCCCCCAACAGAGCAATGTTAGGATAGAATAATCCAGCCAACATTGGTGTACAGGTAGCCATGTTACATGACGATAGTTTACAGCAGGTTGTAACAGTGTGTACAGTAACACCATCACTGTCTATTCTGAGGACATTCAGCTGGACCAGTTGATCCTATGTAGGTCCTCCTCTACTAGGTTGTATCTATACCTCCTGGACGGATGTGTTGTAGAATGTCCTGTGATGTGTCTCCTGCCATACATGTACATCACAGCTCTACTACCTGTATATTAATGTGCACTACAATCATATTATGAAAACATTATATAAGCTCTATGTAACAATACATAGTATATACATATATTATGTAGTTGTGTATGTATGATATAATAGTATTAAATATGTATGTGCATGTTGTGTATAATGACACAATGCAGCCTCAGTATATTATGTAAAATTGTAGTTGTTTATCAGTGGATTATAGACATGTTACACTATCTACATTGTATGGTCTCAAAACCTTCACTGCATGGGTTGAAGAATGGAATAAACACAAGCCTCAAGCGAAGTGCCCTGAAAACGTGCTATAGCTAATGACTGAAAATGAAGCCACTTTTGTGTATTGGCTTGGTTCATTTGTGACGGAGGCAAGGGAATAAGATGGCGCGACGACTTAATCTCCGAAAACCCTTCATGTTCTTTTAATAGCAATTCAGCGGTGCATCAGAACCATGAAACCGAGCAAGTCTGTTAATTTTTTCGCCAATCCAGAGATTCATCTCCTTCAGAATAAACACAAATGTTACAATGATTCAGATTGTTATGATAGCATGGGCACATAAAGCTGACAATTACTAATCGAGCACACTTGTAGTTGAAAAGGATAAAAAGTGTGCAATTACAAAAAAAAACAATGCACACTTTTTCCTTTGATGTTAACCACAACCATACAAAAATAGCAATAATTATGTACAGAGACTGTAATTATTACAAAAGTCAACAATACAGGTTTAAATCAATAGTGTACGTACACATATGCATACTAACTACATGTTATAATGAGATACATTAGCATAATGTTCCAATATAATATACATCCTGTGATAAGAGTAAGTACAGTAACATTGGTGTAATATGTAGTCCAACTATTGTATTACATTGTCACTAGTTTGTGATATGCATGGTGTTATTATAGTACACACAATATACTATACTCATGGTCAGTCAACTGTACATACATGATAGTGTATACGTGCACTATTGGACATCAACTCTGGTTATTTTAATAAAGAGAGTGTTGTCTTTGATAAATCCTGGTAATGGTGTAAAACGATAGAATATCTTCGAGCCTCTGTCTCTTGGATCAGTGATTTCTCTTGAATCCTTCCCACGGTAATGACCCTTGTCCTCCTCCTGATTTAAGACGAGAAGGTTGATAGTCATTTCGATAGGCCATTTTAGTGAGTAGTTGTCTGGATGATCGACTGGAACAATGTGAATTTTACCTATTTGTGTAAATGTCCGTAACACCAGTCTGTACCCTCCAGGATGGGAGAAAAAGTGAAGACTATCAGAAAATCTGCCCTCCTCTCCTTCCACTCTCAGTGTACAAGGAGGATAGCGAACGAACAGGTCTTCCTTCAACCAAGGTTTGGAAGGAGGTACAGGAGGAGGGAGCAGTACTTTAGTGGATGTCTTCTCGAGGACTGCCCTCATCTGCTTCTGTAAGGTGCTTATCGCCTCACTGTGTTCAGATTCTACTTCGTTTAGTTTAGCCACTAATTCTGATGTAGTTGCCATGGCAATGTCCAGGTGTGTGTCCTTGTCTTTGAGATGGTCCTCCATGTGTTTCCGTGGTAACCTCACCTTACACCCAAGGGACTGGTACCTACATGGAACCACTTCTTCTGGACATGCACAAAGATGAGATGACATGTATAATCTGATTATTTCCTTCTCTCCACAGTTGTTGGGACAGTCAAGAGGAAAATAAAAGCACTTTTTGAAGTGTTCACTTGTTACTTTCTTGTATGTATCCTTATCCTTATATGATCCCCCATACGGCCGACAATAAGGACACTCATACATTCTCAGTTCACAGTGGTCCTCCTCATGCTTCTCAACCTCTCTCCTTTCGATCTCTGCTCCACACTTGTTGCCACACTGCACCAACTGGTATCCACAGACACCATTTTGATGGGACTCAACATTACCTAGTTCTCCCTCCCACTCACACCCTCTGGAGCTGTTCTGACATTTAACTATCAAGTTTCTGATCTCCCTTTCATGGAACTTGTCTCTTCTTGGTTCTTCTTCAAACTTTGCTCGACAAGAAGGACAGTTCTTTGATCGCACTCTCTTCAAACACCTCCCACAAAACAGGTGTCCACAACTGGTTTGAACTGGTTCACAAAGTATCTCTTGACAAATTGAACACAGATACCTTTCCACTAAACTCTTAACATGAGTGATAAACTGGTATTCTTTGCTGCAATAAGAGTACTTTAGAATAACAGGCACTACTGGAGTGTTAAGGCTACGTCTGGTATCTCTGGAGGCCATTTCTGAACATGTGGGTGGGTGTGTCAATATGCTCACAGACACACCCCCTCATTCCATATTAAGATAATTAGGTTAAGTCATGAATATCATTAGGACTGAACTAAACACCCCAATAATACTATATGACACAACACTACAGTTTTCAGAAATGTGACCTGGTCTCTAGCTGTACATCCCCTTTAGTTCCCCACTTCATACATGTACCTGTCATTATAAGTTGTATGGATACACATGAACACAGCTCTAGTGTCTTGTGGTGAGCGTCAATAAATGATAATTTCATCTCAATGGTCCCCACCAGCTCCATAGCACATGCAGAGGGTGTACATGTCATGTGTATTTGAGTTACTGTGTGTCATGTGGACACTGGGAGGCTGTGGTGACCGTCCATAAAAATGATTTCATCTTGACAGTCACCACATGCATGTTCTGTACAACCTCAAGTACATCACTCTACAACATGTACATCACGGCTGTACAACATGTACATCACACCTGTACAACATGTACATCACGGCTGTACAACTTGTGCATCACAGCTGTACAACATGTACATTACAGCTCTACAACATCACAGCTGTATACAACTTGTATATCACAGCTGTACAACATGTACATCATATCTGTACAATATGTACATCACAGCTCTACAACATGTACATCACGGTTGTACAACATGTACATCACAGTCACCACATGCTAGTTCTGTACAACCTCAAGAGTGGTGTATGCACATGTGTATTACTATGCTCCCTCTGCAATGAGCTACACCAGGAGGTGTGTAACATTTCCCCTTCATTCTCCACCGTAGTACTTTGCAAACATTTCATGCAAATCTGAATGTACATAGCTGGGGTTAAAGGGAATAGTTTAGAAATTAGTGTTAGACCTAAGCTACATAGATCCAGATCAAATATTGGCTTGACACACCCCCTCTACCATGAGCTATGTCAAATGGTGCTTAACATTTCCTCCTTATTCTCTTACATACATTGGAAATAGTAAGCACCTCCAAATGCAGCTGGGCTAACGCACCATGTACAGAGATTGGAGTTGCTTCATATGTTAGTCCACATCCTCAGCTAGGTCTGGTAAAATACCAAGCAGACACAGTCCCTCTCCCAAGAGCTATACAAAAAGATGCTTTGCATATTTTCTCCTATACTCTGCCATACATTTAAGTACCTCGGAACGTAGCTAGAGTTATAAACGGACCACATATGAAGATGAAAATTCTTTCATAAGTTAGTTCATGTCCCCAGCTAGGTCTGGTGAAAATATCAAGTTGACACCTCTCCAATGAGCTATACAAAAAGGTGCTTAGCATATTTCTCCCATACTCTCTTATACATTAAAAAATACAAAGCAACACTACACTGCTTCCACCACTCATTGTGGACTGTATTGCAACATACATCGATCAAATACAGCTCACTAGCTGATAATATGTACATCTCTTGTTGAGTATGAATTTGTTGATGTTTACTTGTTTGCTTTTGTTTACATCCTTAATTAATTGATTCAGACATCCATCAGCATCGAACCCGGTGTGGAGGTGCATGGAAGTCACCATTGCTGATGTGTAAACATTGTCACATGATTAGCATGTGATTGATAGCCAATATGTAATGTGTTCAATTTGGGGAATGCTGTGATGAATAAATTGTAGAATGTTCACCAAAACTCCCACAAGGGAGCAATGTTACCATAGAATTATCCAGCCAACATTGGTGTACGTGTACCAATGTTACATGACCATAGTTCAGTGTAGGTTGTAACAGCATCACTGCCAATGTGGTGTGGTGTGTTTCATTCCGTACATGTACGTACAGTACAGCTCTACACATATATTGATGTACAATACTATATACTAGCTCTATATAACAATGATTCACTGACAATTGAAAATGTATAATTTATATTATATGTTTATATATATTATACGAATTATGTACATAAGTATGCATATTATGCAATTGTGTGTACATAATATATAGTATAATATGTATGTGTATGTCGTGTATAATGACCGCATGCATCCTCAGTATATTATGTAAAATTGTAATTCAGTGGATTATGGACATGTTACACTACCTCACATGTATTACTCATGCTTGGAATTCATTTGTGTGAGAAAGATAATAATATCAATAATTATAATTGTACAGAAACCGCAATTATTACAAAAGTCAACAATACAGGTTTAAATCAATAGTGTACGTACACATATGCATGGTGTTATTATAGTACACACAATATACTACTCATGGTCAGTCAACTGTACATACATGATAGTGTATACGTACACTATTGCACATCAATGCTGGTTATTTTGATATAGAGACTGTCGTCTTCAATATACCATGGTGGTAGATCCCCATACAGGTCATAATCATAGATGGGCTCAGTGTCTTTTGGAGAAGTGATTTCCCTTGTACACTTCCTATGGTCATGATCCTTGTCCTCCTCCGGATTCAAGATGACATAGTTGACTGTGATTTCAATAGGCCATTTTAATGGGTAGTTGTCTGGATGATCAACTGGATCAATGACAGAATAATCTATACAGTTACCTACCCACAACTTCAGTCTGTACCCTCCAGGATGGGAGAAGAATTGAGGAGTAACACTACCACGTCTGTCCTTGTCTAGTTCCACCCTCAATATACAAGGAGGATAGCGAGGGAACAGGTCTTCCTTCAACCAAGGTTTGGAAGGAGGTACAGGAGGAGGGAGGTCTACTTCAGTGGATGTCTTCTTGAGGAGAGCATCAACCTGCTTCTCCAAGTTGCTGATGCTCACACTGTGTTCAGATTCTACTTTATTTAACCTATTCACTAGTTCCGATGTAGTTGCCATGGCAATGTCCAGGTGTGTATCCTTGTCTTTGAGATGGTCCCCCATCTGTTTCCGTGGTAACCTCACCTTACACCCGAGGGACTTGTACCTACATGGAACCACTTCTTCTGGACATAAAGCGAGATGAGATGACATGCCTCCTCTGCTAATTCCCTTCCTTCCACAGTTGTTGGGACAGTCAAGAGGAAAATAAGCACATGCTTTGAAGTGCTCACTTGTTACTTTCTTGTATGTATCCTTATAATCGGAAAAAATAGGACAATAAGGACACCAGTACATTCTCAGTTCACAGTGGTCTTTCTTGTGCTTCTCAACCTCTCTCCTCTCAATCTCTGCTCCACACTTGTTGCCACACTGCACCAACTGGTATCCACACACACCATTTTGATGGGACTCAACATTACCTAGTTCTCCCTCCCACTCACACCCTCTGGAGCTGTTCTGACATTTAAGTATCAAATTTCTGATCTCCCTTTCATTGAACTTGTCTTCAATCGGTTCTCTAACGAACTCTTCTCGACAAGAAGGACAGTTTATCAATCGTACTCTCTTCAAACACCTCTCACAAAACAGGTGTCCACAACTGGTTTGAACTGGTTTGTAGAGTATCTCTTGACAAATTGGACACAGATACCTTTCAACAAAACTCTCAACATGGGTGATAAACTGGTATTCTTCGCTACAATAAGAGTACTTTAGGATAACAGGCACTACTGGAGTGTTAAGGCTACGTCTGGTATCTCTTGAGGCCATTTCTGAACATGTGGGTGGGCATGACTATATGCTCATAGACACGCCCCCTCACTCCATATTAAGATAATTAGTTTAAGTCATGAATATCATTAGGACTGAACTAAACATACCAATACTACGATATGACACAACACTGCAGTTTTCAGAAATGTGACCTGGTCTCTAGCTGTACATCACCTTTAGTTCCCACTTCATACATGTACTGTCGTTATAAGTTGTATGGATACACATGAACACAGCTCTAGTGTCTTGTGGTGAGCGTCAATAAATGATAATTTCATCTCAATGGTCCCCACCAGCTCCATAGCACATGCAGAGGGTGTACATGTCATGTGTGTTTGAGTTACTGTGTGTCATGTGGACACTGGGAGGCTGTGGTGACTGTCCATAAAATGATTTCATCTTGACAGTTACCACATGAAGGTTCTGTACAACCTGAAGTACACCACTCCACAACATGTACATCACACCTGTACAACATGTACATCACATCTGTACAACATGTACATCACGGCTGTACAACATGTACATCACAGCTGTACAGCATGTACAACACAGCACTACAACATGTACATCACGGCTGTACAACATGTACATCACAGCTGTACAACATGTACATCACGGCTGTACAACATGTACATCACAGCTGTACAACATGTACATCACATCTGTACAGCATGTACAACACAGCACTACAACATGTACATCACGGCTGTACAACATGTACATCACAGCTGTACAACATGTACATCACAGCTCTACATCATGTACATCACAGTTCCACAACATGACATTGTACATCACAGCTCTACAACATGTACATCACAGTCACCACATGCAGGTTCTGTACAACCTCAAGAGTGGTGTATGTACATGTGTATCACTATGCCTCCTCTGCCATGAGCTACATCAGGAGGTGTGTAACATTTCCCCCTCATTCTCTCCCATAATACATTGCAAATATATTAACCACCTCTGAATGTACGTAGCTAGGGTTACAGGCCTATTACAGAGATGGGGAATGTTTTAGAAATTAGGGTCAGACCTTAGCTAGGTCCAGATCAAATATTGGCTTGACATGCACACCCACTCTTCTACTATGGGAAATGCTGAGCAGCAATGTAGCTGGGGTTATACAGTTAGGGTTACGGGCTACGTACGGTGATGGGAATTGGTTGATATGTTAGTTCATGTCCTCAACCAGGTCTGGTGAAAAGTTCAAGTTGACACGCCCCCTCTCCCATGAGCTATACAAAAAGGTGCTTAGCATTTTATTTCTCCTATATTCTCCCATACATGGAAAAAATTAAGTACCAATAATTATAATTGTACAGAGACTACAATTATTACAAATTTAAATTTAAAGTCAACAATACAGGTTTAAACCAATAGTGTATATGTACCCATAAGCATACAAGCTACAATGAGATACATTAGCATACTGTTCCAATATAATATACAGCCTGTGATAAGAGTAAGTACAGTAACATTGGTGTAATATGTAGTCCAACTATTGTATTACATTGTCACTAGTTTGTGATATGAATGGTGTTATTATAGTACACACAATATACTACTCATGGTCAGTCAACTGTACATACATGATAGTATATACGTGCACTATTGGATATCAACGCTGGTTATTTTAATATGGAGACTGTTGTCTTTGATAAACCCTGGTGGTAGTGTCTCTAGTGACCAGTAGTTGGGCCATACAATGTGTTTCGGAGAAATGATTTCCCTTGAACACTTCCTATGGATATGATCCTTGTCCTCCTCCTGATTCAAGAAGACAAACTCGACTGTGATTTTAATAGGCCATTTTAGTGGGTAGTTGTCTGGATGATCGACTGGAGCAATGTCATATTGACTTAATCTCCTAACTGCCCTCAACTCCAATCTGTACCCTCCAGGATGGGAGAAGAAGTGAGGACTGACACCATATCCATTCTTATCTAGTCCCACCCTCAGTGTACAAGGAGAATAGCGAGGGAACAGGTCTTCCTTCAACCAAGGTTTGGAAGGAGGTACAAGAGGAGGGAGCTCTACTTGAGTGGATGTCTTCTTGAGGACTGCCCTCATCTGCTTCTCCAAGTTACAGACAGCCATTTTATTCACACTGTGTTCAGATTTTACTTTGTTTAGTTCAGTCACTAGTTCTGATGTAGTTGCCATGGCAATGTCCAGGTGTGTGTCCTTTTCTTTGAGATGGTCCTTCATGTGTTTCCGTGGTAACCTAACCTTACACCCGAGGGACTGGTACCTACATGGAAGCACTTCCTCTGGACATAGAGCGAGATGAGATGATATGTCTACTCTTCTTATTCCCTTCTTTCCACAGTTGTTGGGACAGTCAAGAGGAAAAAAAGGGCATTCTTTGAAGTGTTCACTTGTTACTTTCTTGTATGTATCCCAACACCGACAATAAGGACACTTGTACAATCTCAGTTCACAGTGGTCTTTCTTGTGCTTCTCAACCTCTCTCCTCTCCATCTCTGCTCCACACTTGTTGCCACACTGCACCAACTGGTATCCACAGACACCATTTTGATGGGACTCAACATTACCTAGTTCTCCCTCCCACTCACACCCTCTGTAGCCGTTCTGACATTTAACTATCAAGTTTCTGGTCTCCCTTTCATGGAACTTGTCCCTTCTTGGTTCTTCTTCAAACTCTGCTCGACAAGAAGGACAGTTCTTCGATCGTGCTCTTCTCAAACATCTCCCACAAAACAGGTGTCCACAACTGGTTTGAACTGGTCTGTAGAGTATTTCATGACAAATTGGACACAGATACCTTTCAACAAAACTCTTATCATTACTAATAAACTGGTATTCTTTGCTGCAATAAGAGTACTTTAGAATAGCAGGTACTACTGGAGTGTTAAGGCTAGGACTGGTACCTCTTGAAGCCATTTCTGAACATGTGGGTGGGCGTGTCAATATGCTCACAGACACGCCCCATCACTCCATATTAAGATAATCGGGTTAAGTCATGAATATCATTAGGACTGAACTAAACATACCAATAATACTTTATGACACAACACTGCAGTTTTCAGAAATGTGACCTTGTCGCTAGCTGTACATGTACATCACCTTTAGTTCCCCACTTCATACATGTACCTGTCATTATAAGTTGTATGGATACACATGAACACAGCTCTAGTGTCTTGTGGTGAGCATCAATAATTGATTATCTCATCTCAATGGTCCCCACCAGCTCCATAGCACATGCAGAGGGTGTACATGTCATGTGTGTTTGAGTTACTGTGTGTCATGTGGACACTGGGAGGCTGTGGTGACCGTCCATGAAAATGATTTCATCTTGACGGACACCACATAAAGGTTCTGTACAACCTCAAGTACACCACTCTACAACATGTACATCACATCTGTACAATATGCACATCATGGCAGTACAACATGTACATCACATCTGTACAACATGTACATCACAGCAGTATAACATGTACATCACATCTGTACAACATGTACATCACATTTGTACAACATGTACATCACAGCTCTACAACATGTACATCACAGCTGTACAACATGTACATCACGGCTGTAAAACATGTACATCACAGCTCCACAGCTGTAAAACATGTACATCACAGCTCCACAACATGTACATCATGGCTGTACAACATGTACATCACAGCTCTACAACATGTACATCACAGTCACCACATGCAGGTTCTGTACAACCTCAAAAGTAGTGGATGTACATGTGTATTACTATGCTCCCTCTGCCATGAGCTACACCAGGAGGTGTGAAACATTTCCCCCTCATTCTCTCCCATAATACACTGCAAGTATATTAAGCACCTCTGAATGTACATAGCTTGTGTTACAGGCCTATTACAGAGATGGGGAATGTTTTAGTAATTATTGTCAGATCTAAGCTAGGTCCAGATCAAATATTGGCTTGATACACCCACTCTACTATGGGAAATACTGAGCACAATGTAGCTGGGGTTATATAGTTAGGGTTACGGGCCATGTACAGAGATGGGATACGGAGTTGTTTGTTATGTTAATCCACGTCCCCAGCTAGGTCTGGTGAAAAGTTCAAGTTGACACGCCCCCTCCCCCATGAGCTATACAAAAAGGTCCTTAATGTTTTCTCTCCTATACTCTCCCATACATGGAAAAAATACTAAGCACCTCCGAATGTAGCTCTGGTTACAGGACACATATGGAAATAGGAATTAATTCATGTCCACAGCTAGATCTGGTAAAAAATATCAAGTTGACACGCCCCCTCTCCCATGAGCTATATAAAATTTACTTAGCATTGTTTCTTCGATACTCTCCGTTATGGGCCACATACGGAGGGCTGATGACCTGGTACTCTATGTACGTAGGCCACTCATGTACAACTGTTTGTACAGAATGGTTAACAGGAACTTATTCTGGTGTTTATAGCAAATTGAAGTGGGGACATTGTTAACTTGTGTAAAGTTGGAATGGGGACTTACTCTTAGTTTGTATTAAATGGAAAAAAAGAATTTGTTCTAGTGTTTATAGAAAATGGGACAATCTTGTCAAGTTTGTACCAAATGGGAATGAGAAAATGCACACTTGTAGCAAATTGGAATGGGAATATTATGTTATTGTATTGATATGCATTTACAGTAACAGCATCTTTTCAAGTATGAACAGTTTTTTTCTGGTGTATTCACTTTTTGTCATTTTGCCTCATTTAGTCTGTGCTGACCTGATCCGGAGTGCCAAAGAGGAGCACCTCCGAGTGAAGGGACCAATCAGAATGCCAACGAAGATCCTGAAGATCACCATGAGGAAGACCCCCTGTGGTGAGGGATCCAAGACTTGGGACCGCTTCGAGATGAGGATCCACAAGAGGGTGATTGACCTGCACAGCCCGGCCGAGACCGTCAAGAAGATTGTATCCTCTTGTGTGTGCTGTGGACTACAATGCATTGTTGTGAAGTGTGTACATTTGTACAGTACAGAACACAGTATAGTATTGTACAGTACATGTTTACACAGTAGACTGTTGTACAGTACGTTGTTGTACAGTACAGTGCTGTAGAGTGTGCATACGTAGTGTTGTACAATACATTTTGTGTGTTGTTGTCATGGGATATGTCGATAATGATACATCGATCGAGTACAGTTCACCAGCTGATAATATATGTACATCTGTTGTTAAGTGTGAATTTGTTGATGTTTACCTGTTTGCTTTTGTTTACATCCTTAATTGATTTCAGACATCCATCAGCATCGAACCTGGTGTGGAGGTGGAAGTTACCATTGCTGATGCGTAAACATTGTCACATGATTAGTATGTGATGGATAGCCAATATGTAATGTATTTGAATTGGGGAATGATTGTGTTGAATATACTTAAATTAGGAATGCTATGATGAATAAATTGTTAGATTTCTACAAAATCCCCCAACATAGCGATGTTACGATAGAATAGTCCAGCCAACATTGGTGTACAGGTAGCCATGTTACATGATGATAGTTTAGAGCAGGTTGTAACAGTGTGTACAGTAACACCATCACTGCCTATTCTGAGGACATTCGGCTGGACCAGTTGGTCCTACCGTAGAGTGGGAAATTTTCACTGGACAAACTTTTTCCAGATTTCGAAGTTGGCCTAACATCTGTGAAAATAAAATCTGTGAATTAGGGATAAGGGATTACATAGACAGTACATTTTAGTGTGTTGTGTCATGGGATAATGTTGATAATGATACATCAACTGAGTACAGTTCACGAACTGATAATATGTACATCTCTTGTTAAGTGTGCATTTGTTGATGTTTGTTTATGTGCTTTTGTTTACATCCTTAATTGATTTCAGACATCCATCAGCATCGAACCTGGTGTGGAGGTGGAAGTCACCATTGCTCATGTGTAAACATTGTCACATGATTAGCATGTGATTGATAGCCAATTTGTAATGTGTTTGAATTGGGGAATGATTGTGTCGAATATACGTAAATTCAGAATGCTATGATAAATAAATTGTTAGATTTATTTAGATTATTGTTAGAGGTCCTCCTCAATAGGTCGTATAAATATCTCCTGGACGGATGTGTTGTAGAATGTCCTGTGATGTGTCTCCTGCCATACATGTACATTACAGCTCTGCAATATGTAAATTAATGTACACTATATTATTATATTATATACTCTATATAACAATAATTCGCAGACAATTGAAAATGTATAATATATTTTTATGTATAATATAGTATTATTATTACATAGTACGTATATTATGCAGTTGTATATGTATAATATAGTATTACGTATGTATGTGTATGTTGTGTGTAATGACCCCATACATCCTCAGTATATTATGTAAAATTGTAATTCAGTGGATTATGGAAATGTTACACTACCTCCACATGTATTATTCATGGTTGGAATTCATTTGTGTGAGAAAGATAATAATATATATCAATAATTATAATTGTACAGAGACTGCAATTATTACAACAGTCAACAATACAGGTTTAAATCAATAGTGTACATACACATATGCATACAAATTAAGGCCTAACTACGTACATGTTATAATGAGATACATTAGCATAATGTTCCAATATAATATACAGCCTGTGATAAGAGTAAGTACGGTAACATTGGTGTAATATGTAGTCCAACTATTGTATTACATTGTCACTAGTTTGTGATATGCATGGTGTTATTATAGTACACACAATATACTACTCATGGTCAGTCAACTGTACATACATGATAGTGTATACGTGCACTATTGGACATGTATTCAGATTCTACTTTGTTTAGTTTGGCCGCTAGTTCTGATGTAGTTGCCATGGCAATGTCCAGGTGTGTATCCTTATCTTTGAGATGGTCCAGGTGTGTATCCATGTCTTTGAGATGGTCCAGGTGTGTATCCATGTCTTTGAGATGGTCCAGGTGTGTATCCATGTCTTTGAGATGGTCTAGGTGTGTATCCATGTCTTTGAGATGGTCCAGGTGTGTATCCATATATTTGAGATAGTCCAGGTGTGTATCCATATATTTGAGATGGTCCAGGTGTGTATCCATATATTTGAGATATTCCAGGTGTGTATCCATGTCTTTGAGATGGTCCTTCATCTGTTTCAGAAGTTTCAGAAGGAGAGAGCTCTACTTCAGTGGATGTCTTCTTGAGGACTGCCCTCATCTGCTTCTCTAAGTTGCTGACGACCACTTTAGTCACGCTGTATTCAGATTCTACTTTGTTTAGTTTGGCAACTAGTTCTGATGTAGTTGCCAGGGCAAGGTCCAGATGTGTCTCCTTGTCTCTTAAATGTTCATCCATCTCTTTCCGTAGTAACCTCACCTCACACCCAAGTGACTGGTACTTACATGGAACCACTTCTTCTGGACATAGAGCAAGATGAGATGACATGTCTACTCTTCTAATTCTCTCCTTTCCACAGTTGTTGGGACACTCAAGAGGAAACTTATCACATTCTTTGAAGTGTTCACTTGTTACTTTCTTGTATGTATCCCAATGCAACAGACAATAAGGACACTCATACCATCTCAGTTCACAGTGGTCTTTCTTGTGCTTCTCAACCTCTCTCCTCTCCATCTCTGCTCCACACTTGTTGCCACACTGCACCAACTGGTATCCACAGACACCATTTTGATGGGACTCAACATTACCTAGTTCTCCCTCCCACTCACACCCTCTGGAACCGTTCTGACATTTAACCATCAAGTTTCTGATCTCCCTTTCATTGAACTTGTCTTCAATCGGTTCTCTAACGAACTCTGCTCGACAAGAAGGACAGTTCTTCGATTGTACTCCCTTCAAACATTTCCCACAAAACAGGTGTCCACAACTGGTCTGAACTGGTTCATGAAGTATCTCGTGACAAATTGGACACAAGTACTTCTCCACTAAACTCTTATCTTTACTAATAAACTGGTATTCTTCACTGCAATAAGAGTGCTTTAGAATAACAACTACTACTGGAGTTTTAAGGTTACGTCTGGTACGTCTTGAGGCCATTTCTGAACATGTGGGTGGGCGTGAGGATATGCTCACAAACACGCCCCTCACTCCATATTGAGATAATTAGGTTAGGTCGTGAATATCATTATTACCGAGCTCACTAATCATACCAGTAATATACATGTACATATGCATATTCGTACAGTGTAACTGACTTAGTACCTTGAATGAGACATGCACTATGTAAATCTGTACTTCTTATCCACGGTACTGAGTATTAGTACTGGTTTACATTGTGTACATGAGCTAGGGACTGAGTGAAGTGTGTGTACTAACCAGGAGTGTGTACTAACCAGTAGTGTGTACTAACCAGGAGTGTGTACCAACCAGAAGTGTGTACCAACCAGGAGTGTGTACTAACCAGGAGTGTGTACTAACCAGGAGTGTGTACCAACCAGGAGTGTGTACTAACCAGGAGTGTGTACCAACCAGGAGTGTGTACCAACCAGGAGTGTGTACTAACCAGGAGTGTGTACTAACCAGGAGTGTGTACCAACCAGGAGTGTGTACTAACCAGGAGTGTGTACCAACCAGGAGTGTGTACTAACCAGGAGTATGTACTAACCAGGAGTGTGTACCAACCAGGAGTGTGTACTAACGGGCCATGCACATACGAAGTTGTTTCATATGTTAGTCTCACATTGACATTAGAGAGGCGGTGGTGACCAGCAATTAAAAATTCTCAATTATAACAAAATTAAATAACAATATCTCAAATCATGTTATCATTTCCCCTTTGCCCTCCCCTTCATTCGACCAATCTTCTCCTTTCTTTTCTTGACATGTTTGGGAATCTTATTCTTTCTCCTCTCTCTGTTTGCCTCCTTCACTGTCTTCTTGTGAGCCTTGCGTTCTTCAGCTCTCCTTACATCCCTATCACCAGTCTCACCATTGTCACTTCCACTTTTCTCACTGCTGTCATCCTCACTTTCACTGGAAATGTTGCTATTGGTGTCATCACTTCTACTTCCTGTTTCATCATCATCTACTTCCTGTCCAAGAACAAGTTCCTGTTCAATACAGTGATCTTCCTGTTGTGATGTCATAATAACAGGTTCTTTCGAGGTGTTGTCCTCTTGAGAATTATGTAATAGTTTGGGTGTGTGGGAGGGACCAGTAAGGTCTGCCTTCATCCCAGTTACAGTCTGGTAGGCAAGGTCCTCTCCCCGTCCCTTAGCAACCATGTCGGCATCTCGTTCATAGGTGACAACTTCGTCAAGAGTTCTCGGGATGAACACTCGTTTGAACACCTCTTCACTCACCTGTAGTATGCCAGAAGATGCACAGTACATACAATAGGATACATTGATACTCAGGAGTATGGTGTGTACACATACTAATAAAGTACAATACACAGTACAGCACACATTACACACGTACGCAAGCACACACACACAGTGACATGCACACACACACTCACACGCACACACACACACGCACACGCACACACACACACACACACACACACACACACACACACACAGTGACATGCACATGCACACACACACACACACACACACAGTGACATGCACACACACACTCACACGCACACACACACACGCACACACACACACACAGTGACATGCACATGCACACACACACACACACACACACACACACACACACACACACACACACACACACACACACACACTTGTATATCAGTGGATACACTGGTGGTCCTCTCAACAGCAACTTTCATGGCTTTTTCCAAATAGTCACTGATGTTCTCATCATTGATGGTGCTATCAGTGATGAAATCAAACAATTCACGTATGCTCATCACAGAAACACCGTTCTTACGAAAGAACTCGGTCACATTGACACAGTCTTTGCGGAGGAACTCTAGGGCATTAGGATGATCGTGTTCAACAGACTGCGATACATCGATGAAACAAATATGGCCGCCATTGTACAGAATATTGTATTCACTGAGGTCTGCATGTACCAGCCGAGCCATCATGTACATGTCTCGCACCATAGTGATGCACTCCGTGTACAATTCCCGTGCTTTACTCTCGGACAGCTGGACGTCTTTCAGTCTTGGAGCAGGCCAGCCGTCTGTGCCTATGAATCTCATTACAAGCACATGACTTCGTAGGAGGAGGGGCTCTGGGCAATGAATACCATTAGTGTGGAGGCGGTTGAGGTTCCTCATCTCTTTCTCCGCCCACAGACGGACCATCTTGCGAGGATTGTGCCGAGAGTACCCGTGACGGAATCTAAACTCCCCGGACACGTAGCGATCTCGATCCTTGAAGACCAAGATGGAGGTCTTGTAGACCTTGATCGCCACGTCCCCATCCCTACCAGTGGCATGGTATACGTTGGCTTCCTTTCCAGTACTGATACATCCATTAATGTTCTGTATAAATCCTCTGTAGGAGAGAGTGGGAGGAAGCCATATCACACAACATACTGCACACCATGATTTGTAGGTGTGAGATAAAGATATTCATAGCATATAGCATCATACATGTACAGTGAAACCTCTCTAATCTGACACTCAATGGGACCTGAGAATAATGTTGGATTAGGAGGTTGTCGGATTATGGAGTGGCTCTTACCATACTTATGTATGGTGACTGTACCTCATATAATGGTCAGATTAGAGAGAATGTTGGATTATACAGGTGTCGGATTAGCGAGGTTTCACTGTACGTTAACCTCAGTTGAAGGAGAGAAGATAGTGGACAATACATAATACAGTGTATACATAACAGCAGCAGTTTGTGTCAGATAATGATATTCATAGTATACATAATGATTACATTATTATTATTAATGCTAATGTTCTGTAGAAGTGGGAATATATACATACAGTGAGTTCTCGTTAATCCACCACCGCTTTATCTGCCAAACATTTTAATCCACCACAATTTCCCAGTACCAATATAATATACAAGTACCAATGAATATCCAGTTAATCTGTCAATCTCGTTAATTCACTATATTCTTTGAAAGCAAATTCCAGGTACACTCATTCAGACACTATGAAGGCCTGACCAGTAAGTATGTATGTTCAACACAAGCTCTGTAGATCAATTATTGCTGAACAAGTTGCCATACACTTGCGAGTCAGTAAATTCATTACGCTTGTGTGCACATTGAGTAGCTATTACATACAGCATACTATCTCATACACGGTGGTAAAGGCTACACACACTTGATAAGTACATAAGTACATCTGATAGTGAACATGGCATTAACAGTGAATTCTACACATGTACACACACACACGTGCGCACACACACACACACACAAACGTGATCTAATATACCAGATACAAATGATTATAATTCTGTCTACTTCAAAAATATCAACACAACTTGTTTACAAACACTAGAAGTGAACATCCACACTGTCTATTCTGATGTACATGCTGCCATCTCTCGTGTACTTGCGGGAGAATTCAAATGCTAAGAAAGTGTGTTCGTAGCACTTTTTTGGATCCAACGCTTCTTCGTACGTCTCCTTCAGGTGATCCTTGTCTTTCTCCTGATTCAAGATTGTAAAATTCAACAACACACTGATCGGCCATTTCAACGGATAATTACAAGGTTCGTCAACAGCAGAGATGTAGTAAATCAGGCCATTCACATTCAATTTCAGCTTGTACCCTCCAGGATGGGAGAAGAAGTGAGGACTAACACCAGATCTTTCTTCATCTAGTTCCACCCTCAGTGTACAAGGAGGATAGCGAGGGAACAGGTCTTCCTCCAACCAAGGTTTGGAAGGAGGTACAGGAGGAGGGAGCTCTACTTTAGTGGATGTCTTCTTGAGGAGAGCATCAACCTGCTTCTCCAAGTTGCTGACGGCCATTTTAGTCACACTGTGTTCGTATTCTACTTCGTTTAGTTTGGCCACTAATTCTAATGTAGTTGTCATGGCAATGTCCAGGTGTGTATCCTTGTCTTTGAGATGGTCCTTCATCTGTTTCCGCGGTAACCTCACTCTACACCCAAGGGACTGGTACCTACATGGAACCACTTCTTTTGGACATGCACAAAGATGAAATGACATTTCTCTTTTCTCAATTCTCTTCTTTCCACAGTTGTTGGGACAGTCAAGAGGAAAACCAGCACATTCTTTGAAGTGTTCACTTGTTATTTTCTTGTATGTATCCCGATGCAACGAACAATAAGGACACTTGTACCTTCTCAGTTCACAGTGGTCTTTCTTGTGCTTCTCAACTTCTCTCCTCTCGATCTCTGCTCCACACTTGTTGCCACACTGCACCAATTGGTATCCACAGACACCATTTTGATGGGACTCAACATTACCTAGTTCTCCCTCCCACTCACACCCTCTGGAGCCGTTCTGACATTTAACTATCAAGTTTCTGATCTCCCTTTCATTAAACTTGTCCCTTCTTGGTTCTTCTTTCAATTTTTTTTGACAAGAAAGACAGTTCAACATTGGACCACTTTGTAAACATCTTCTACAAAACAGGTGTCCACAACTGGTTTGAACTGGTTCATGGAGAATCTCCTGGCAAATTGGACAAAGAAACCTTTCAATAAAGCTCCCATCTTTAGTGATAAAGTGGTATTCTTTCCCACAGTAGGAGTAGTGGCGAATATGAGGCAGAGTTGCTTGGCTTTTCCGTCTTATCTTGGCCATTCTCTGGTCTTCGAGACAACTCCAAACACGTGTGTAGGTATGTCAGGAAGTTTACACAAGTACACAAATGTATGTAGATACATGTGTCCTGTTATCGCCGTGAGATCAGGGTGGCAGCGTGGACAAACAACAACCATTAAAGCTGCATTTCACAGTACCTTTTTGATAGAGTGTGGTATTCACCTCTATAGACTCAATGTGGTGGTCTTAGTACAACCAGTAACAAATATAAATTGTGTGTGTTGATACATAATACATAGTACATAAACAATATTATACACACACATGTACAGCTACAGTTAAACCTTGATAGAGTGTGGTATGCACCTCTACGGGTTGTCTTAGTACAGTGAATACTTGTTAATCCGCTGCAATTCGTTTTCAAAGAATATGGTGGATTAACGGGTTTAGCAGATTAACTGGATATTATTTGGTACTTGTACATTATTTTTGTATTGAAAAATTGTGGCCAATTGAAAGGTTTGGTGTATAAAGTGGTGGCGGATTAACGAGAATTCACTGTACAACCTCGTTACTAGTAAGGAATATAAAGTGTATGTGTGGACACATTATACATAGTACATGTACAATATTATACACAAATACATGTACAGATGAAACATGTAAATGTACAGTGTATACAGTGTTCTGTACAATACATGTACACACGTACATGTGGACAAAATAAATGCACACACACTGCATGTATGCACATATGTACATATACACACAATGCATGTACACACAATACATGTACACACATTGCATGTATATAATACATACATGTACACACAATGCATGTACACACATACATGTACACACATACATGTACACACATACATGTACACGCATACATGTACACGCATACATGTACATGCATACATGTACATGCATACATGTACACAGAATGGCTGACCTACTCAGAAGCTTGAACAAAATCATTCTGGTTCTTGGATCCAGGACTTGCTCGATGGTTGCACGATCGGACTTGTCTTTAACACGGATCCGCTGTGCCTCCAGTTTCTTGTTCGTCTGGATCAGTGTCGAAATGGCCCTATTCTGCAGTTTACCAGGACCCTCATATTGTCCGAGCTCAATGTGCTTCTCAAACTTCTTCAGGGCCTTGTCCAGAGGTTGGAGCTGCTGATGTCCAGAAGTCGTCGACGTTGCTGTCGTTTTCTGAACATTGGGTTGTACCTGTCCACTCCTGTAGTGCGTGACAGGTCAAACAAAATAGCATTTCAATGATAAGTACTGACATACTCAACAGGCGTATCAGAGGTAACTTATTTGGACTGGGGAGCCTTTAGCCACTGGCTATTCTGACAGGCACCCAGTATGTAACAGTAACAGTTTTAAATTGAAGTGGTTAAGGGTTTAGAAGGACAAGAGATTCTTGAGAGTCTTTTGATGTAGTTTATATCCAGCTATGGACATGGCTCTGTAAATGCAGAACCAACCATCTAGGGAGTGGACACGGACCGGTTTGAATCAAAAGTTAAGAGTTAGTGTTGACAATGAGGGTTTATGGCTCAAGGTTATCAAGTACAATCGCTTCACCCTAAACAACCTCATTTGTACACCGCTCGCAGATTCATAATGGCGATATGCATTTTATGGGTATCGCTCGTAACACGAACCTTGCAGCATTATACTTTTTTGTAAAGTCCGATGTTTGTTCGTCCCAATTCCAGTCATCGCTGTCTTCTGAGTCGTCCTCATATTCCTCTTCTTCATTATCAGCTTTATCCCATTCCTTTTTATCAGTAATTTTATATTCGTTCCCTTTGACGCTCAATTCGGCCGTACAGGGCACCTGAAACTCCTCGGCGTCGTCAAATTGTCCCGGTACAAGAAAAGCGGCCATTTTATAACACACCACGTGTGACTGCGCTCATCGGCATCTGCTCAGTGTGGTGCGGTGACGTCATTCGATGACGTTTTCTGTTTGAAGGGACGGCGCGCAAACAGTAGCCCAAGCCTGAGCGCTCCAAGAAAGAAATTAATCGTACGAAGCATTCATTGCAATTCTACCCGTCCTCTAGATCAAAATTTCAAGTTAACGAAATGTGAGGAGTAAATTCTTTATTCGATAGCCTTAGACTACTTGTGTAGGTGTGAATATCTTGTTTGCAAACTTGATAAAATCTCGCAATCACTTTTGTGATGAATTGTAGTTTCAGTTAACAACTCTTTTGGTTATTCTCTTTCAGCTATAAGTACTCTATAATGACGCAAGATGGCTCTTAAGAAAGACTTTCAGCAATTAACGTGCCAATCCATGATTCAAGGACCCGTAGATGAAGATTTTGTAGCCGCTTGTTCAGAGGAGATTTTGTTGAAGAAAAAGCTGTTTGATGACGAAGAAGATGACAGCGATCCTGAAGATTGTAAGGGACGTCCCGAGAGTACTATTTTGACCAGCACGGCGCGAGGATTGAGTGGGAATTTGATGTCACAGTTCGATTTGGACGAAAGCCCAATATGCACACCTTTGAACGAGACCTCGGGGATGGAGTGGGACCTGCAGCTGGCAACACCTTGTAAGACGGACGAGGGGATGAGCAATAGGAGAAGAAGAGCCTTGGACACGTCGGATACAGAGGATATGTTCATGTCTCCTCCACCGAAACAATCCCGCTGCGTGTCCAAGGATTGGAGTGATGGCTCCTCCCCCATCAACACGGGTCTCCAACAGTTGCATCTTTTCGACACTCCACACACGCCAAAATCCATCATCAGGCGTTCCAGCCTCCAGCAGAGTCCAGGGGATTTGTTCTCCCAGGTGTGTGTGGGTGTGTGGGTGTTTGTATGCATTGGGGGGTATGAAGAAGAGATGTACGTACGTTACATGTTATATGTATTTGTGCTGACAATTCGCTATAATGTCGTTCCATGCGTTTCAGAGTAAGAGGTACAATTTCTAAATGGTACATACGTATTTATAACCTCTACCTTGAAAATTTTGCAAAAGGTAGTGCATACGTATGTACGTACGTATATACATCATAGGCCACCTCCATATGTGGATTATAGAACTGATCACATGATTGCTTTAACACATTTACACATTAATGCATCAACCAGTTATCAACTTGAAAATGCATCAACACTTTGGTGTAACTGAGCCTACTGTATTCAACTCCCCAACATCTTCCTTCCTGTTCACATACGTACAGTGCAAGACGTCGAAGAGTCGACTGTCCTTCCTGCTGGAGGTGTCCGAGGGGCAGAGCAGTGCTGTCAGTCACAGTGCCACCCTGCTGAGGAGGAAGAAGTCCAGAGGAACCAACATCAACCCCTTCACGCCACAGGAGCTGCAGTCCAAGAGCAGAACAAGTGCCAAGCAAGGTGGTGGCACGTTCCCTCGTCCTCGCTCCAAGAAGGTTGGCGTGCATTAGTACCTAGTGTACGTACATAAGTACACACGTACGTACTACATGTATTGGAATTCCAATTGAAACCAGCATCCTGAGTGTGGCACAGATTAAGCCTATGTGTATAGTATGGAACCTTACAATCAAAGTGGCAATTGTGATTGCCCTATACAGTGGAAACTCTCTATTGCAAACCTCTGAAATGTTGAAACTTCTGTAATAAGGACACCATTCTATGTCCCAGTGTAGTACTGTAGTGTATGAAATGACCTGAATAGAGAAAACCTCTGCAATAAGGACTAAACTTATGGTCCCAAAGTGTCTTTAATAGAGAGGTTCCACTGTATTCTGATGTTGATACTGTGTATGGAGTAGTATCAGACGATATTCTGAATCTTGCACAATAGTTGACTGTGGAGGATATTGCCAATCACAATATTCTTGAATAGTAGACAATAAGGTCATCACTGTTTTCAACGAAGATATTTGTTATGTTTGTCGTGTTACCATATATGTATGTACATACGTATGTATGTATCTAAGTTTATTTCAGAAGAGTGATCAGAGGGATCGCTTCCCCCTACGTACCTCCATAGATACTGTATACAGTATCTATGGTACCTCCTCCCCCCATAGAATCACTGGAGAAGCATGTACACTCACGAATGTACTCAATTGTTCACATCGCATACGCACATACATATTTTATGTTCGTTTGTACATACGTATCTACGTATAATGTGATATTGTTATCTATATGTGTACCTCAGGGCCTTGCACTGAAGGAGAATAACATATCTCGCTACAATGCTGAGTTCCACGAAGTCTCCAAAATTGGTTCCGGGCAGTTTGGAACGGTATACAAGTGTATTAATCGGTTAGGTACGTACGTACGTATGTATGTACGTACATATCAAAATGAACACATAGGGATGTTAATTTTTTGTTTGCTCATGCATACTTAGATGGGTGTACTTATGCTGTGAAGAAGTCTCGTAAACCTGTAGCAGGATCTGCTGATGAGTGAGTGTGGGTGTGTGTTCGTTTGTACATACGTATGTATGTGTGGGTATTGCATTTTGACTACAAATTCCATTTGTTTTCATACATTGTACATACAGCATTCACAGATACATACTATTTGTGTATATACGTACTTACTTACTACATACGTATATACGTACGTACGTATACTGCTCACCAACTACATATTGTACCACTATCACTGTGGTTGTACACACTGTTACATAAGTAGCATAACCACTCCAACTTCCTATTATTGTTCAGTGTACAAATGTATGTTTCACTACAATATTATAATATTATGGGCATTGCTACGTACGTACTTGTGCCCCTCCCACCTGCCCCTCCCACACAGAGCTGCTGCTCTACGTGAGGTGTATGCACATGCTGTGATCGGGTCACACGAGTATATTGTAAGGTACTTCAGTGCGTGGGCAGAAGACAATCACATGATCATTCAGAATGAGTTCTGTAATGGCGGGAACTTGGCAGACAAACTGCTGGAATGCAAGGCTAAGAATGTTCGGATGGCAGAGCGAGAATTATTGCATTTGATGAAGCAGATTGCCAAGGTACATACGTAGGTAACTTTGATCTGATGGTTTCATACGTACATCTAAGCACTGCTCCATATCTTCATGCAAACACCACACACACACACACACACACACACACACACACACACACTTGTCATTATGCCTCACATATAAGTACGTATTGCTACCCCCTGACAGGGACTGCAGCACATACATTCAAAGCGTCTCGTACATTTGGACATCAAGCCGGAGAACATCTTTCTCTGTCACCACGACAACAGTACCTTCATCAATCAGTCGGACAGTGGGATATGCTGTACTCCCGAGGACTCGAGGTATGAAAATGGACCAGCAGACACAAGTGCACTTACAACATACAAGATAGGTAAGCAAGGCGTATGAATGTACTTATGTACATATGTGTATACGTACAATGTATGTACGTAAGTGTGGTTGTAATGTGTTCTCCCTTTGATTTCATCAGGTGACATGGGCCATGTGACCTCAGTGAGTAACCCGGTAGTGGAAGAAGGAGACTGTAGATTTCTACCGAGAGAACTTCTCAATAATGTGTGTGTGTGTGTGTGTGTGTGTGTGTGTGTGTGTGTGTGTATTGTTCAATCACCATAGACCAGACCTTGGCCATGGTCCCCGATCAAACACGGTCCGATGGTCTCATCAAGCCACTACAATTTTGTGAAACTATTGTGTTGTGTTATGAGCATGTAATATAAGTATTACACTCATGTTGTGTTGTGTACATGTAATATCAGTATTACACTCATCTTGTATTGTGTATTTGTAGAACTACCAAGAACTGGTCAAAGCTGACATATTTTCTCTTGGACTCACTGTCTACACTGCTGTGAGTAATTGTGTATATTATTATATACGTACCATAGTGTGGTGTGTGGGGGGGTGGGTGTGTATGTGTGCACGTCTGTGTGTGATTACAAGGATCTTACATTCTTCCCAATTCACAACTCTCTAGGGTTCATTGCAAGCCTTACCAAAGAATGGAGATCACTGGCATTCTATCAGGTGTGTGCATGTATAGGCATATATACGTACATATGTAGTATGTACGCACGTACATGTATTGGGTGCATATAACCAAAGGCATGTGTATATACGTACTCACATATCTAGTAAGGGTGTATTTCACAGAATGGTTGTGGATTTCCACGTTATCTGTTTCCCTTGTGTGGACCATTCGGGGGGACTAATCCAGCCATTTGGCCATTTGTTTATTACATTTCCATGTACGTTTTATGTACATTTCCTGTGTCTCCCCATCCACCATGTAGAGACGGCCATCTAGGTTCCCTACCGTTCGTGTCTCCTGCCTTCAACCACCTATTACAAGTGAGTATGCGAGGTCTGTGCATGTACGTACATAGGTATAGTCAAAAGTTCAGTGGTTACAACCGAGGTACGTACGTACCAGAGGGTGTACCCCATGGGTCGAAATTACTCTGAATGAGGATGACGTGTTTCTGTACTCTGAGAAGCCCACTTCTGTTACAGTGGGTGCGTCAGAGCAGGTGAATTACAAACCTATCCTACACATGCATTTCAATGTGCTGAATTTGTACGTACTCATTTCTCCTACAATTCATGGTAATGATGGTCACCGCTTGCTTCTGTGGCGATGTCATTGGTGAGCAAGTAGGCCCTACTATCATCATTAGTTCATGTTCCGACAACTTCAAACTGTCCTGACTACTTTACACTGGGTTGCCTGCCCATGGAGCCGACGATTCAGCTACGTACATAGTTGTGAATTTTGTAATAATATCGCATGTGTTGTGTCTGACTGTCAGTTGTGTCCTCCTCCTCCTCACCCCCCACCCCACGAGTAGACCATGGTTCATCCGGATCCCAAAATGAGGCCAACCTCCAGCGACCTCCTCTCACATCACCTGTTATCGTCTGAGGAAGAAAAGTCCAAAGTGAGTGAACCTACGTACGTATGTTTGCACATATGCATATACATGGTTGACATGTGATAAGGTGCAATTATGACGAGATTGTTGACTTCATCTTCTCTTTGTTGCTACAGGCGGAGTTACAGAAAGAGTTGCAGTTGGAAAAGATGATTAATATGTCTCTACAGAAGTACGTGTGTATGTATTCACGTACGTACCTACATACATACATAGTTCATTATGTACAGTAGTAAAGCATTAAGACAAATTGTTGCCCAATACAAACCACTTCCAAGCATTGATTGGTCTATTGTAGTAGTGTGTATGTAGTAAGAAATTGTGATACGTAAGTAGAACATCTGATAAAAAGAACCAATTTTGTGGGTCCCTCATACATACGTACATATTTTAGTTAACGCTTTTCTACTGTATTTTGAAGTTGTAGGAGTGCAGATGCATGCATGCCAGCACATAAGCATACTGGTATTCACTTTACACATACGTATATCATGTATTTCACCTTCTTTTAGGGAACTCTCACGCCAGCAAGATAATGTTGTCGAGCACCCTAGGAAAAGATTGACTAGATTTAGCAGTAGTGTGTTCTGAACAATGATTTCTGTACTTACGTACATACATGTGTATGTTTGTTGCTATGCATGTCGTGTCCCCACATGTATAACATGCATGTAGTCCCCACCAAAAGGGTACATACCGTTAATATAATGGACCACATTGGTATTCATTGATGTTCAAGATTGCATGTACATATGTACAGTACTTCTACTGGTCCCACAGGTGGTCTCAATTGTGAGGTTCTACTGTACTTCAACTGGTCCCATAGGTGGTCTCAATTGTGAGGTTCTACTGTACTTCAACTGGTCCCATAGGTGGTCTCAATTGTTAGGTACTTCAATTCCATGGGTGATCTCAATTGTGTGGTTCTATAGTACATACGTAAATGATGAATTAGAACGAAGGGGTCAGATTAATCACTGCTGACAGTTAGCAAAACACCAAATCCCACATTCCTTCCATTCCACACTCCTTCCATTACACATCAGTCATGTAGTCCATCAGGTGAAGGTGGATGTCTTATACCAGGTTGTAGAGGGAACAGCATTCTATGTCTACCATCCAACAATGTGGAGGTGTTGAAAGAACAAAGTGTATCTAGTTCAAAATTGTAATCATTGGAAGGAAGTGAAGATGGATGTGTTATATCGAGTTGTATTGTTCATACGTATGTCTATAGCATGTAGTGTGTAGTTGGAACAAGTGCTACCTGTAACACCATGGGATCTGTATTTGCCAGCCTGATGTAGTTTTCCATCCTTGATTTGCGCACTTTTCACTTGGTTGACACATAGGGAAAAGTCAGAGTCTGAAAAGTAACTAGTAAGACTAATAGAATCTACGTACCTAGGTTATTATTATTGCTACATTAGACACACCAACATAATTCCATATTTGGACGGTGATGAGATATGTACTTCATGTTCAAGACATGAGCACTAGTGTCAGTATGTCTTATAATAATGAAGTCCTGAGAGTGAGTGGATAATATTATGCTGCAAGACTGCCCATGTCTTCACCTGTATAGCACCTTTTGATGTCGTAAACATCAAAAGTTGCATCAGCTGAATGCTCGGAAGCTTTATATGATACTTCTGGGGGGGCTAGCATAATAGCCTCTGGGTTAAAGACATTTCCAGCTGCAGTTTGACAGGGCTTTGTGCAGTATAATATGAAATTGCAATGATGTAATGATGCCATTTCTATGGCAATGGATGTTGTAGAGGCCTTGGGAACTTTACCGTAGTTCTGGTATGGCTGTAGTCTTGTTTGGCATCTCTTGTCAGGAGGCGAGGGAGCTAGGTCAATGATGCTAAGGAATGTTGATGAGATCTTCCCATTAAAATCTCGCGATATCAACCAAATTGGTGTAAATGGTTAGAAGCCGGACAAAGGAGGCGATTGCGTTTGTTGTGGTGGGTAACTGTAATTGAGAAGCTTCTTCGAGCGAACCTGTTAATAGATTACATTCAGTCCCAACATGACGTCAGAACTTGAAGGGCGTTTACTACAGAGCGCTTAAACTACACTCGCCCAACCGAAGCGGTAATCTCCGGATACCCTCCAGTAATCTACCGTACACGGTGCGCATGTTATAAAGGCCCCGGCCACTGCGTCGTCAGAGCCGCCCTGGTGCGTTTGTCTACTCCGTGGTCGCCGGCTATAAAAACCTTTGTCTTGGCGCTGAATAATTTTCGTGCATATCTAGCTGTAGGGCCCGCTAGAAGATTCCCGATGGCGACGTTCGGATGGCCACAGTCTGCGGTTGTGAGCATATTTGGGCTCATTCAGTGGATGTTGGAGGGTTTGGTAAGTTCTTTCAGCGCATTTTTTGTGGCTGAGTCGTTCAGCGGCCGAACATCGTACGAACAACGCTCGCTGGATACATAATAATGTATACAATAAAACATCATGATACATTGATCTACAACCGCATATAAATCGTTACTAAATCACGGCAACAAAGACAGACTCATTTTGACGATTGAGATGAAGAACAGTACATTTTAGTCGTAGTAGACACTTGCGACTCGTTACCTCCGCAAGGACTAGCAGCGTCCCGTCCACGCTCCGTCCAAGGCTGTGCGAACGTTCGAAAGGGACCGAGCGCGGCGCCTTGCCATATTCTTATTAGAATTAATTTTGATATCACAGCGTTTGCGTGTCATTATGTGTCCGTCCATATTAGTCAGTAGCACACAAGACGCTTCTCAAATTTTCCTTCGAAGTACTGACTTCATTAACACGATAATTTTGAATTGGTAGTGATTCAGAATCGAAAAGAAATAAAATAGGTTTGCCATATATGACTGCATTCAAAGTGACCCTGTAGGCCTATACTATTCACTGTGTCTTTGTTGTGGAAGGTTATGTAGTGTCTATGGTTATATCATGTCCTCAATGACATAATAATGGAAGTGAAAATAGTTCAGGGTAAATATGACATCAAAAGGTTCATCAAATCAATTTGTGGTGGTATTTGCTGCATGATTCAGAAATTGTAGTGTTTTGATTGATTTTGATTTTGTATTCATTTTTATCCATAATTATTATAGAAGTGATAATAAGTGTCCCTCTAAGAGGAAATTTATCCCCTGAAAATTGAAGGTCTTTATCATTGTGATTCGAAGCCATGGAAAGCCTTCTGTGATGTAGTCTAGACCCATGCAGGGTGGACTGACACAGACTGACAGGTTCATGCCCTGTTACAAACAAGGAAAGTGTTGAAACACATACTATACATGGTAGTTATTTCAATCTCAGTCACTATACATGGTAGTTATTTCAATCTCAGTCACTCACTTGGTGTGTGTATAGTCGGCTGGAAGATATCTCTTGGTCCAGTTTCCCTGGAGTGTGGTTACATCACAGAAGGTTTTCCATGGCTTCAAATCAAAATGATGAAGACCTTCAATTTTCAATGAATTGGATTATCTTATTAATTGTAATATATATCTGCAAGTTGCCGATTCATAATCTACGTTCATAGGGGCTGTCGAAACAGGCAGATGGAACTAGGGCAGACTTCCTGATGTCCACCTTTACTGACATTCAAAAGTATGTCAGAATAATTGCTGTAGCCATGATCATGACTTCATAAGGTGGTTTAGTAGGAGAAACATAGGGTCTATACCCAAAGTTCATTATCCCCCTCAATCACACAAGCTGTGTTTTGTTCATCTGCCTCCTTCATAATTCCCCGGCATTTTTCTTCCCCTTTTAGATGGCTGGTTATGACCTGATAGTGTACACACCACTGCAAAAATCCCTATCTCCCCTGGTGGCCAAAATTCCAAGGAAATTTAACATTTTTGGCCGTACATTGAATATCTTCACAGCCAACAATGTGACATTTGGAAGAACTCTGCTGTTCATTCCTGTCAGTCTCTGCTTGAAGTGAGTGTTCCCAATACTCCACTTTGACTGGTAGTAATGAATGAAATCAATGTTGACATGTATTATTATGTACTGTACAGTAATACTATATATTATACTAAAGGACCTCCACTAGTGTGTGTACAGTAGGACCTCTACTGGTGTGTGTACAGTGGGACCTCTACTAGTGTGTGTACAGTAGGACCTCTACTAGTGTGTGTACAGTAGGACCTCTACTAGTATGTGTACAGTAGGACCTCTACTAGTATGTGTACAGTAGGACCTCTACTAGTGTGTGTACAGTAGGACCTCTACTAGTGTGTGTACAGTAGGACCTCTACTAGTGTGTGTACAGTAGGACCTCTACTAGTATGTGTACAGTAGGACCTCTACTAGTGTGTGTACAGTAGGACCTCTACTAGTGTGTGTACAGTGGGACCTCTACTAGTGTGTGTACAGTAGGACCTCTACTAGTGTGTGTACAGTGGGACCTCTACTAGTGTGTGTACAGTAGGACCTCTAATAGTGTGTGTACAGTAGGACCTCCACTAGTGTGTGTACAGTAGGACCTCTACTAGTGTGTGTACAGTAGGACCTCTACTAGTGTGTGTACAGTAGGACCTCTACTAGTGTGTGTACATTAGGGCCTCTACTAGTGTGTGTACAGTAGGACCTCTACTAGTGTGTGTACAGTAGGACCTCTACTAGTGTGTGTACAGTAGGACCTC